>BQKZ01007644.1:6515-20594 GCA_036244855.1 Temnopleurus reevesii | reverse complement strand
AAAAAAAAAAAACGCCTTGAGCACTCTGCAGAGTGGATGTGTGCACTATATGAATTGCATCTGTTATTAAAGTGAACCCCAAATTATTTTATGCGAAATAATATGGATTACTAGTAAGAGTTTAATGCGAACAAATAGCTCGTTCACGATTGATGCACAGAACTAAGTCTGACTTTTCGAACGCCTGTGTATTCTTTTGTGTGCCAAGCCCATTGCTTCACAGTGTGAGCTAGTCGTTATTCAAGATCTCTTTTGATTTTTCATGAGCATTTTAGAAACTCAATTATTTAAAAACTCCAACACCTTTTCATTATCAAGGGTTTTAAGCCCCGGTCACATAGGACCCCGGAAACAACACGATTCACCCCGACTCGTTGTTCTTAGGCAGTTAACTGTGAATTAACAAAGAGTCGGGGTGAATCGTGTTGCTTCCGGGGTCATGTGTGACTTGGGCTTTAGGTGAGGTGTTTTTATGTTTACTTCCAACCAGCATTTTTTTCCTCAGATACCCTTTAAATCGCAGACAAGCAAAATGACTAAATAATATTCATCTCAGCAATATGGATAAAAGATTTTGTGCAAAAGCCTGTATGCAGTACATATGTGCAATATTTATGCGGTAGTTTTTACATTTTTTACTCTTGACAGCTGATTTAAATAATGTTTTTTTGTTGTCTTTTTAAAAACTTCAAATATGTTCCCTAAAACATTTTATTCTTTGCCCTAAAAGATTTTGGTACTTTGTGGACATTCAGCCAAAATGCCAGTTCTTGTATGCCCCGTAGAAACGTGGAACTGTCTACAATGTAGTTTTACTATTTAGTACATCATGAAAATCTCACTTTTATGCATGTTTTGAACATTTTTTCTTCTTTTCACAGGAATTTGTTGAAGCCCCATAGAAAGCATGTTTTCTATCCAATGATTAGTATTTATTTTCCACACAGAGCTGTATTTGAAATTTTAATCACCCATTATCAGCAATGTCTAGTTCAAATAAATTGGACAAAATAAACCGGCAATTTCCTATTCATGTATTTCATTCTCTCTTTAGCACACAGAATATATCCTTATAAGATCTTTCTGTTGACACTTTTTTATTGTGCTTTTGTGTTTTTCGTGGAATACTATTATAATTATATGGTGGGTAGGCAGTTTTTTTCTCAATATTGTATCATTTGAGCTTTATATAAAGTGATATTGTGAAACAAATCTCAATTTGTATTGACTCTTGTTTATTCTTGTGTAAAAGTAGAATCTCATTTTACAGCAGTGGAGATGCCAACTGTTCCGGGAAATCGGACACTGAAACACCAACGACTGCCTGGTTGTGTTTGATAAAGCTGTGCGCAGATACACGCAATTTAGAGTATGAACAACGTACGGGTGACCCTTTCTTTGATGCGATTCAGTACAGTCAAACCTCGTTATAAAGAGCACTGATAAAACAAGCTCTCGTTATAACAAGGTAATTTTCCTGGTCCCATCTCTTTGTATTTTATTTTGACCCTGATACAACAAGGTTTCTATACAAGGAGGGAATTCCTCAGTATCCAACAACCTCGTTATAACAAGGTTAAACAGTACTAAGACAACGAAACATTGGTGACTCCTAAAGCCCCGGTCACATAGGACCCCGGAAGCGACACGATTCACCCCGACTCTTTGTTCTGAGCCAGTTAACTGTAAATCAACAAGAGTCGTGTTGAATCCTGGTCCTTGGGACGATGAAAATTACCTTGTTTTATCAGGTTCCTCACTATATCAGGGTAAAATAACAAAGAACTATAAAGAGCTAGGATCAATAAAATAATAGATATAATATAATAATGTCTTATTTACCCAGGGTAGCCACATTCAGCTGTAAGGTAGCTGCTGTTACAGCGGGCCCTGCATAACATAAAGTTATTATTACCCTTCTCCTTTCTTAAATGCCGAGCACCTGGCAAGAAGGCAGATGGTCCCATTTTTATAGGTCTTTGGTATGACCCGGCCGGGGATCGAACCCACGACCTTCCGTTCAAATCACCTTGTTAAACAGGTATCTTGCTGTATTCGACCTCTTTATAACGAGGTTCTTTTGACTTAGCGATTAATTGCAAACTTTTATGTTACGGGGCCCTGGGGGTGTTCATGAAGCTTGTGGCAGCGACTATTAGTCAGTGCAGACTAAATTCTTGATTTGGAATGGATGAAAGACACTATCCCTGACTGTTGCTATGGAAATTGTCAAAGAATGACTGCTTGTCGCTGCGACAAACTTTGGAAAGGCTCACTGAGATTTTGAATACAGTCAAACCTCGTTATGACAAGGTCCTTATGCCCCGGTCACATAGGACCCCGGGAGCAACACGATTCACCCCGACTCTTTGTTAATTCACAGTTAACTGCCTCAGAACAACGAGTCGGGGTGAATCGTGTTGCTTCCGGGGTCCTATGTGACCGAGGCGTTAGAATCAGAGAAATAATCTCTTTATATCAAAACCTTGTTATATCAGGGCCAAAATACAATAAAATACAAAGAGATGGGACCGGGAAAACTACCTTGTTATAACCAGATCTCGTTATATCAGTGCTCCTTATGACGTGGTTGGACTGTATTTTATAATATGAGCTCATTTGTGATGTTTGGCTGAGCAAATCAGAAATTGACAAGAGAAATCAGACAACAGACACTCTTTTTCACAAATATTTGCACAAATATTTATTCACAGGAATTTTACAAGAGATAATATAGAACAACAGGAAATAGTCGATTAAGTACTGGGTAGTCGTATAGGTCAACAATAATGAATAATTATCCATCGAACATAATACACTGTATACACTGTAGGATACATACATTACTCACACTGGGTATGTTTCACGAAGGCGTCAATCAAATGATTTTTGTTATAAGCTTCTGAAATGCTTGAATCTCATTGGTTGAGAGCAAAAAATCTGTGCAAAGCCCTGTCTCATGAAACTCTACCCAGGTATATATGAAAATGACTTTTAAGAAACACAACATATTAATATATGACTTCACATAAGAATCACCACATACAATATCTTGATATTCAAAAGTAAACTGATCAATACTTTTTTTCTTTACTTAGATCTTGTTTTCAATACATAATATTGAATAGATGACTAGTATCAGGGAATGGTAAAAGTTTCTGCAATGGTTAAAGCGACATGCATAATATTGTAAGCCTACATAATGCTGCATACATAAAGTCTTTTTAAACTCATACAGTTAAACTTGTCTTATAGGCCACCTCTCGACAGTTGCCACCTAAATTGATTCCCTCCAGATGAAAACGTGTGTTGTATAACTTGTTTACACATGTCACCTGTCTACAGTGGCCACTTTTTCGGTTTCCTTTGGGTGGCCACTATAGACAGGTTTGACTGTATATAGAGTTTTGGAACACCATATATGTATATGTATATTTTCAAACAAACGGCAGGGTTGTGTTTCATAACACCGTATGTAGATCCACGCTCGACTATATGAACGACTGGCGACCCTTTGCTGTTCTCGATTATAGCCTTATTTAACTGACTCGCACCTAAGAAAGGATCAAATGAGTCTTGCGTACTACATGTACTATGAACAGCTTCATGAAACACAACCCAGGACGGTGTTTCACCAAGCTAAGAAAGACTTTAACACCGACTTTACGCACGACTGGCATCATTCCTTGTGCTGATCTGAACAATAATGTTACGCGTATTATACTCATTAACATACTCCAGTCTTTCTTTAAGTTGTGCGTAACTTTGAGTACGACTTGGTGAAGCACTGCCCAGGGAGGTGTTTCACCAAGATGAGAAAGACTTTACGCACAACTTTAAATTCGACTGTTATCAGTTCTTGGGGCCTGTAACATAAAAGAGATGCAATGAATCTTGCAATGAATTGCATCTCTTTGGTACATATTTTGACATAGACTTAAAATAAATATGTATTGCAAGATTAATTGCATCTTTTATGTTACAGGCCCCTTGTGCGTAATAATTCATAATTTTTCGCACATTCAGCGCAAGAACTGATACCAGTCAAACGTAGAGTTGTGTGTAAAGTCTTTCTTATCTTGGTGAAACACCTCCCAGGTATCTCAAAAAAAATTTAAAGATGCCTACCCTCAGCCATAAGCAGGAGATAAAAATTAAAATGTCAATCGCCAAACAGCTGAACCAAATATGTTCTCATAAGGGAAAGAATGATACCAATTACCATATGCTTTCTCTCATCAAAAATATTTGGTTCAGCTATTTGGTGATTTATATTCTAATCGGTATCGTTGTGCACATCTTGGAACGGTTGGCATCTCTGCTATATAAAACAATTACGATTTTTGAACGATGAGCAATTCAACTTATATTGAAGGTTGAAAATAAAGATATGAGAATTTGTCGTAACATTTTGCCAACCTTCACTTTTTTTGCAACGTTTATATGCTATTTATCGCGGTCTCAAAATCCCAAAGTTAGGGGGTGTTGCTAGAAACTTAAGATCAATTGCAAATCAACTACAAATCAGTTGCAAGTTGAAAATTGCATTTTCATTTATGCACATCATTGTTCCAAGATGTGCATGTAACAGGGACTTTTATTGGCGCCTGCAATCGACTGCAACTTTCCAGCAACACTCCCTTATGTTTTATAATATTTTGCTTGTCAACCATCAATACATTCAAATAATTATAGCACATTGTCAGCAAAGAGTCACTGTAGATACTGTATTCGTTAATGGGGGGGGGGGTCCAATGTTATTCACTCATTTCAAGCTATTTTGATGCATCCACTATTACCAAATGAATATTGTTTGAAATTCCCCGTTTTCCCTCAATTTTAGGGATTTTTTAAAACGAATTCCCTGACTGGAAAAAGTTGAAACTCATTTTCCAAGTTTTCCAGGTAGGGTGGGAATCCTATTTTCGTATGATGTTTACTGTGAACTTTTAGTCTATACATGTGGTTTGAATAATGCATGAGTTAAGAAAAGTATATGCAAGTCTTAGGACGTATTGCTCAAAACTGTGATAAATTGCAAATCAACCGCAAATCAGTTGTAAATTGATACACATACATGTATTTCCATTCGCTTGCGCTTTGCGCTCTTTAAAAGATGCGCATGAAAGAAACATTTTGATTGGTGCTTGTTAATCAACTGTAACTTGTGATCAATTGCAAGTTTTGAGCAACACCCCCTTACTTACGTACAGTATGGTATAGTAGCTCTATGGATACAATACTGGTTTGGAAATAACTTCAGACTCATAACACTGATATACACGTTTATCCAGATATTCTTAATACATATAATCAATTAAATACTTGTTTGGGAATATCCTATTCATTCATTAAATCACAAAGGTTTAATATAACAATTAACCTGGAATAATGACAAATTCAAATTCACACTTAAACTATAATTGCACAATAGTTTCACAAAACCTTCGTAATATATTAACCAATATCTTTCTCATATATCTATATATCAAACAGAATCGAATCGATGCACAGCACAAAATAAAACAAGCACAAAACAATTGCAGTAGCAGCAAAAAAAAAAAGAAGGAAAAAATTAGGGAAAAAAAGAAAGAAAAAAAAGAAAAAAAAAAAAGAAGAAAAGTGACTGAACTACTAACTCCAGACAATGATTGGGAAATAGTAACAATGCTCAACAATTATTTCATGATAATGATAATAATAATATTGACGATAAAGTGATAATTTTTACAAAGTATTCGTCTGAGGTCGTTGATACACTTAATTGGAGGGAAGGCGCACGAAAGATACAAGGGTATATTATATTAAGAGAATTCACTTTTCATACAGACACAAAAATATATATTTCATTTTCCACATCCAACTCCCTAATTATTTTTCTAGAAATAAGATCATCTCCATCTGTAGTGGTTTTTAAAAACTTGTTGAAAACTCATTTATTTCTCGAAGCTTTTCAGTAATATCTTGTACTTTTATGCATTGTTTTTGTAACAATATCCACAGACCCTAACATACATAGTGACTGTGCTACATACATTATCTGATTATATTATTAATTATCATTACTTTCTGATAATTCATTTAAGACAGTGTTTTTGTCTGACCTATTGCTGTGCATAGGAATTGTTTAATAATCTATTCATCATTACTAATCAAAAACTGGTACTGTATAAGCTGAAATGTTTGTGGTGGTTTTGTTTTCGCTAATTTCGCGGTTATGGCCTAGCGAAAATTTCCACCCTATAAGATGCACATTCATTTGTGTACAAACACTGTAAAAAAGGTGAAAATAACTACAGGTGAATGTGTCAGACTGGTCAGAAATCGCGAAAATAACTGTACACTAAAGTATTGGCTTATACAGTATTACCAGTTGAATAGAGGGTTGGGTACATCACTGTATTTTTGAGCACTTTCCAATTGCATGTAACACGCTCAAAGTGTTTTGCAAAGGAGTAATTTTAGTGTCAAAGCCGTCAAAAATTTTGACAGACTATTGATTTAATAGCTTCATATCATAGCTTGATGTAATATCTGTTCTACTAATGCATAGTTCTGGCCCTAAGCAATTTTTCATGCAAATATATGCGAAGATTAGCTGATGTCCAAAATTTTTAATTTGCATACATTCAGGGGATTGTTTCACCAAGATTTGTTTCAGCGACAAGGAGTCATTTTCCGACAGTTCCCATAGCAACTGTCAGCGATAGTGCTTTTCATCCAATCACAATCGAGGAATTTGTCACTGCTGACTAATTGTCTCTGCGACAAATCTTGATGAAACACCCCCCTGGAATACATCTACTGATGCAACACAATTGCCCCCTGCACCTGACTACGTGTTGCCTACAGATGGCGCTAGTCAACAAACCATAAAGGTAGGTATTAAACTGAAATTCGATAATGCTAGGGACTATTTGGCAATGTCCATCAATTTTCTGATTTGTTTTGTTGCTGGAATGGTGGACATAAATGAATGGGGGTTGGATGTGCAAAAGGATGATCGATTTATGGAATGGCGCAGGAATATCAAACATCACACAATTACAAGTTTCAATTTGAACCACCATTCATGAAAATATTAAACACACAGATCGTTTCAAAGACAAAACATTGACGTGATTATTGCTAGCAATATCGATTTCACAATAGGCAGAAGTAATACACTGTACCTGTACATCCAATATTCTGCCAATTACAATTCAAATATCTCATATCTTTTTGTTGTGGTAATAATGAATATATTACCCCATTTTCTTTCGTTTTTATTATTCAAAAGATAACCAGGGATACAAAATGGACAAAGCGTTATTTCTGAGTTGATATATAATATATATTGTTATACACAATATCAATGGACGCAAATAATCTATATATATAAAGCTAAAGGTTGATATTCTTGTATGAGTGACTGCATATTATACTTCACAAAATTGCATACCATTACATCAGCATCGATATCACAAATTTAGTATATGTTCATATTAAGTATCTGATGACATTTATACATCTATATTTGTTTGTTGCAACTAAATTTTGCACTCAATGAACCAAATTAGAGAGATGACACCTACATTGCTTAATAATAGACAGGATGTGCACAAAACTAAAAACTATGGAGAGTCAGACCAATCTCACTATACAAAATATAAAACTAGCAAGTTTTTGATAAATTGTAACATTCAGAATGATTATATTGGCCCTAAAATCTAAATAAGTGCCACTTTTGAGGAATTGTTATTAAGCATTTGAAAATCTGGGCAATGTTTCACTGCGTTACAAAAGGCTTTAAGAATGACTTTATGCACGACTGGTATCAATTCTTCTGCCAACTGATTGAATATCTTGTGCAAATTACACTTGTTAACATACTCCAGTCTTTCATAAAATTGTTTGTTACTTTAAGAACAATTTGGTTATATAGAGTCATAAACTGTGAACCTCTTTCATCCTACCTTCTTTTAAACTTGGAAAAAAGGAAAATTAAAGAAAAAAAGCTCATATCAATTTGCAAGACATGTTTCGCAATACAAATATACACATAATATTTGACTGTTAACTGACTGAAAACAAATTTAACACTAATGCTTTTTCAAACGGTCAATATTGCTATCGATAACGCTGCATCATTCTCTAAAGATGCTTCAATATTCTCAAAACCAAAACTGATTAATTAATGCTGGAATAAGCAATTAATTTCAAATATCATGATACCTAAAAAAAATAGGTATAAACCTTTTAAAAAAATTAATGTTGTTATTGATAAACCTGTATCATTCTCTGGAAATGCTTCACTATTCTTAGCACCAAAATTGTTTCATTAATGCTGATTAAAGCAATTAATTTCAAATCTCATGATAACCTCACAGAAATAAGTAGATTCATCTTTAAGTACATATTTCGTAGTAAAAATTACCCAAATTACACAAATCATACAAAGTCAATTTCAACCAATTGCCAAATAATACCAATTAAGAAGAGTCCATTTCAAATAATCTCATGATATCTCACAGAAATTTAATAGACGAAGACTACCCAATTAAGAAATGGGGTATAAATAGCCAATTTTCACCTATTACCTAATAATATTGAATCTTTACTCAGTTATGATTGAAAAAGAAGGGTCATGTGATATGTGATTCATTTCAAAGGAATTTCATATAATTCCTCAATGTCATTATTCCTAAACACCAACTTGAGTTTGAGGACTTGTCATTATCAGTAATACTCAAACCAATTATTGTTTCAACCCATAGTCACTAATCCCTAATCACCAAAACACAGTCCAGATCATGAAAATCAGTTGTTAGATTACCCATTTAGGCTCTTGTCACCAAATCAACATAAAAAAACATTAAAACAATTGAACAAAAATAAATAACTACTCAATCCTGCTCTGTTGAAAATTGAATTAAAGAAAAAAGTGTCTCAACGGATTTTCAATACTTTCTAACCATTTGTAATTTTCTTGCAACTCGCTAATAGTTTTGAATTGTATACAAGTGTTAAAATAGAAGTAGACTGAGTTTTAAAAAATGAAGGTAAAGAAATATTGGCAGTAAGTAAAAGCTAATACTAAAGAAAGAAAATAAATACATTCACTGGGAGATCTTAACTATTACGGAAAGACAAAATACACTGGCCACAAACGAACATAAACAAACAAACAACTGTCTTACAAATATAAACCTCGATGCTACACAAAATACAATACTCTTATACCAAAAATAAATATTGGTTGATATCTATAACAAACTATATATATATCTCATGGGGTATCACTCGATTTATACATATCAAATACATTGGATGCGATAAATGGATACTATTTATGATAACCTTAATATCTGAAATCTTCAAACACTATTTCAAATACCACTGTGTATAATGAGCCGATTTGGTTTTGTATCATGCAGTCATTACTCTCTAAATGTCCGTCACAAATCTTTCAAGTTATGAACCATTCGTAATAATCCTGGTGCAGTGGTTCTGACTCTTGCCTCTATACTAGAAGGTCATGGGTTCCATCATTGGCGTAAATTTCCATGAGTAAGTAATTCATCTTCAATGTGCTGCACTCAACCCAAGATATATGAATAGGCATTGGCACCAATTCATTCGTTTCCAATGGAAAAAGCTCCATCTTCTTACAAATTCAGCAAAAAATGGACTAGATTTATGATGTCAACACATAAAAATGTATGCCTAACACCATTGAAATATGGACCTATACGCCTTCAGCATTACACTTGAGCAAGATTTACACTTGATTTATAATGTCAATGCATAGAAATACTGTGCATAAGCCTTAACACCTTCAAAAATAAACCTTGGCATACTAATACTTAAAGTGTTACACTTTGGCTAGGGCTGCACAAGGTTTACAATGTCAAGAAATAAATATAAGCCTAACACCATAAAATAGAAAGTAACCCTAACACCTTGCATTTGGTTTACAATATCATCATATAGCACATATGCTTCAATATCTGGAAAATATAAACCTTTACACCTTTAACCATTACACCCTGGCAAGGTTTGCATTGAGATCATGAACATCAAATATAAATATAAACCTAACAACTTTGAGTGTTACAATTTGGCTGGGTTTGCACTGGGTTTATAATGTCACAAAAATAACACCGTTAGCGTTACAGTTTGGCTATATATGCGCTTGGTAACTACATGTATCCCTGGGTTTGTACTGGGGTTATCATGTCAACACACACAAATATAAACCTTAACAGTCTCAGGGTTACACTTTGGCTAGGTTTGCACTGAATTTATCATGTCAACACACAAAAATATAAACCTTAACAGTCTCAGGGTTACACTTTGGCTAGGTTTGCACTGAATTTATCATGTCAACACACAAAAATATAAACCTTAACAGTCTCAGGGTTACACTTTGGCTAGGTTTGCACTGAATTTATCATGTCAACACACAAAAATATAAACCTTAACAGTCTCAGGGTTACACTTTGGCTAGGTTTGCACTGAATTTATCATGTCAACACACAAAAATATAAACCTTAACAGTCTCAGGGTTACACTTTGGCTAGGTTTGCACTGAATTTATCATGTCAACACACAAAAATATAAACCTTAACAGTCTCAGGGTTACACTTTGGCTAGGTTTGCACTGAATTTATAATACCAAGACACAAACTATAAACCATAACACCTTAAATGTTACACTTTGGCTAAATACACGCTCGGTACATATCCATGGGTTTATGATGTCAACACAAAAATACAATGTCGCTGTATAAACCTTTTCACCTTCAGTGTTACACTTTGGCTGGGTTTGTACTGGGTTTATAAGACCAACACACAAAATACAAACCATAAAACCTTAAGTGTTAACTACACTTAAGCTAGATATGCACTCGGTACTTGTCCCTGGGTTTTCACTGGGTTCATAATATCAAGACACAAAAGCATAAACCGTAACACCTTCAATGTTACACTTTTGCGAGATACGCGCTCGGTACGTATCCCTGTTCGCCATCCTTCTCCACCAGCCACCACTCAGAGTTTCCCTCCGTGTCCTGCGCCGCGATAACGGTCACAACAGCGCCCTCTGTCAGCGTCAGTTCGTTCGGACTGCTGGCTGCGAAGGCCCACTCTGCATAGTAATACTGATCGAACAGGTGGAAATAATGAGAAAAAAAAAGAAAGAGGATGAAAATCTACAGCTGTGGACAGGATAAAATAGTTGATGTTGACAAAGAGTTCGAATTCTTGTAGCTCACATATTTTGAATAGTTTCTGTTTCATATTTGTCTTGGAAAATATGACCCACCGACAGAAATACGAATAGGAAAATCATTTGAACATTGATACAGTAAATCCCAGAATTATGGTAATAGCTTCTCTAAACACACTGACCAAATCATGAGATTTATTTAGTCTAACTAATTATCAAAACGAGTCATCTCTAGAGGGAGATTATTGTTAAGTCAGGTATCTGTTAGTCCAGATGAAGACTAAGTAAATGAACATTTCTTCTTCTCCCTCTTGAAAGTTGATAAACATTGCAAAAATCTCATTGACTTCTTTGAACAAAAATCTGAATAGGCAGGTTAACATGTATCAATGTAGATGAATATTCTATGCATTCTTAATACAGTCATAAAGATGTCCTTGCCCGACATGGCAACAAGTAATGTATGCAAACTGGGTACATATTGTTATACTTTTTTTGTTATTAATTGATGTACGGAATACCACATAACTATGGACGATGGCAATAAATTTGAATCTATTAGTAAATCGGTCTATAGTCTTACCTGTGGTGAATTGAGGTCACTATAAGGTCCTCTATACGCCTCATCATCGCTAGAGTAGATGTTTGTTGACTGGTTCTCGTTACATGCGACCAGGATACCCATCGGAACAAAGCCCTGAGAAGCTGTAATGAAACATTATTTGTAATCAATATTATTGCAAACACTATCCTTCTCATTATCATCACTATTCCCATCATCATCATCCTCATCATTAAAACCATCATGATCATCCTCATTATTATCGTAATCATCATCATCATCAATCATCACCATCATCATCCTCATCATCGCTAGAGTAGATGTTTGTTGATTGGTTCTCGTTACATGCGACCAGGATACCCATCGGAACAAAGCCCTGAGAAGCTGTAAAAGAGAAAAGCAAGTTATTATGATCTCTAACATTGTCATTATCATTATCATCATCATCATCATTATCATCATCATCATCGCTAGAGTAGATATTTGTTGATTGGTTCTCGTTACACGCGACCAGGATACCCATCGGAACAAAGCCCTGAGAGGCTGTAAAAGAGAAAAGCAAGTTATTATGATCTCTAACATTGTCATTATCATTATCATCATCATCATCATCATTATCATCATCATCATCGCTAGAGTAGATGTTTGTTGATTGGTTCTCGTTACACGCGACCAGGATACCCATCGGAACAAAGCCCTGAGAGGCTGATGAGATAAAAGGCAAATGATCATTATCACAACCACCATCATCATCTTCATGATAGTTTTTGTCAAAATCATGAACTACATCATCATTTTCATCATTACCACCACCACCAGCACAATTATCCTCATTATTGTAATAATCATCATCATCACCATCATCATCATCATCATCATCATCATCATCATCANCCTGCGCTGCGATAACGGTCACAACAGCGCCCTCTGTCAGCGTCAGTTCGTTCGGACTGCTTGCTGCGAAGGCCCACTCTGCATAGTAATACTGATGGAACAGGTAGAAATAGAAAAAGGAAAATAACAAGTAAGATCTTCGTTATGCGTAGAAATACTGATCGAAGAAGTGAAAACAATGAATAAATGATAGACACGGCTTATTTTTGAAAGCCTTTAGTAAAGTGTTGATAGTTGTTGATAGGGCTGTTTAAAAATGGTCAAATTTGAAAAGCTGATAAAAACTGCCAAAATCTCTCTCACTACAGAGACCCTTATATGCTGGTTTACTTAAAGACAAATTTTATGAGTCCTTCCTACACGAAGATTGTTCTTGACGACCAAAACACTTGCCCGAGGCTTGCCCTACATAGAAAAAAATAATGTACTCTATAAGCTGAAATTTTCATGTTGGCTTTATTTTCGTGAGTTTCGCGGTCCTGGCCTTGTGAAAATTATTGAACAAAAACACAGAACTGATCTATCGTCCTGAAAGGGGTAACATGCACAGACTTGAATCTACATGCTTTGTATTATTAAACCGGTCTATAATGGTACCTGTGGTGAATTGAGGTCACTATAAGGTCCTCTATACGCCTCATCATCGCTAGAGTAGATGTTTGTTGATTGGTTCTCGTTACATGCGACCAGGATACCCATCGGAACAAAGCCCTGAGAGGCTGTTAAAGGAAAGGAAAATCATCATGATCTCTAACATTGTCATTATCATTATCATCTTCATCATCCTCATCATAATCGTATCGTTTTCATCATCACTACACGTATCCTCATCATAAAAATCATCATCATTTTCATCATCATCATTACCATCATCATCATCATCATCACCATCATCATCAACATCATCCTCACATTCACAATACTCGTCATCATCTTCATTATCACTACATGCATCCTTATCATTGAAATCATCATTATTATCATCTTCACCATCATTACCATCATCATCATCGTCATAAGGATCTTCATCAACTTTTTCATCATCATCATTACCATCATCATCATCACTATCACTATCATCATCAGCAGCAGCAGTAGCACCATCCTCATCATCATCGCCATCATCATCAGCGTCATTATCATTAACATCATTATCATCATCATCATAAGGATCTTCATCATCTTTTTCATCATCATCATCATCATCATCAGCAGCAGCAGTAGCAGCATCCTCCTCCTCATCATCATCATCATCATCATCATCATCATCATCATCATCATTATCATCTTCATCATCATCATCACCACCATCATCATCATCATCATCATCATCATCATCATCACCATCATCATCATCATCATCACCATCATCATCATCATCATCATCATCATCATCATCATCATCATCATCATC
>BQKZ01007643.1:19469-29570 GCA_036244855.1 Temnopleurus reevesii | reverse complement strand
CATCTGCCGACTCAATCGCTGCTCCTCTTGTGTCACTTTCTGTGACAGTGTGTACCAATTTCACTGGCGATTGGTCCTGCGGTTTGTTGCGTTCTGGTCTCGTATCAGTGGGTTCCGTAAGCATGTTTGAATCCGTCATCATAACCTCATCATGTGCTTTTGTGACATTTTGCATTCCTTCATTGTCTTCATTCGCAGATGCAGAATTTTTTCTATTCTCTGCCCTATTTTCACTTGACTGGCCTCTCTTCCTTTTGACATTTGTTGTGTTTGACCCATCAGTCACACTCCTCTTCTGCCCTTTTTCTTTTACGTTTTCTGTCTTCTGCCCTTTTTCTTTTTCAACGTCTTCCGTCTTCTTCGACTTCTTTGTCCTCTTGTCCTTCTCCTTCTTCTTTTTTGTCTTTTTTCTCTTCATCTTCCCACTCTTGCGTTTCCTCCTTTTCTTCATGAACCTACAGAATTCTTTCCACATTTCCTTAGGAATTTGACAAGTTTCTTCAAGTGGACATGTACAAGTAGGACAATGTATGCCGCCGTCTCTGGACTGGCTGAGTATTGGTTGATGCGTTCCCTGGTTTTGGATAACTGCTGGGGTTCCATTCTCATCCAGTGCAACAAAAACCACAGAGTTTTGTGCCGCTGTAGAGGAGACTTGAACAGGCACTAACCTATGAGATCCAGTCGTCCTGTTCCCACCTGCTGTAGTATTCTCCCTCGATAAGTTTGCAGATGTGCCCACAGCTGCCATTGAACCTCCAGGTATTGCCGGTCGCATGAATCCTGTTGAATCTGTCTCTGGCGGTACCATTGCCGACTCGATTCCTTCCTTAGGATCCTGATCAACAGATTCTCCTCTGGAAGTCATCAAGACTGTGCTGCTTGATAAGGATGCCTTTGATATTTGCGATGACCTTGAGCACATGGGTAAAATGTTGGACTTTGAGAATGGATGTATCCCTAGGGTCTTGAAACCTTCTATTCCAATGGAAGGACGATCAGTAACTTTCTTCCAAGCTTTACAAATGAACGGCCTGAAGTTGGATATGGTGACATCTGCTCTTTCTGGCTCGTTGTCCCATACTGCGTTGAGGGCCCCTGCGACTGAAATTTCAGGCACCTGTGTAATGCATGCAGCATGCGGAGGAGCTGGATAGAGGATGATACTGTTCTTTGAACAGAATTCAGCAACTTCCTCAGGCTCGTCTACCCACTTCTCATTCACCCATAGTAGCACTGGGAAAGGAACTTTTTCCTGAATCAAAAATGGCTTGAAGCTCTTGGTGAGGAAATCCAGAAAGGCAGAAGAGTCCATGGTTCCATTTTCTGTCTGTAACAACATGGATGTCCTGGCAATTTTATTCCCTGAAACTTGATACGGCATCACGATCAATGGTGTTGGAAAACTACCTCTTGCATTCACTGTTACGAGTACAGTTATTTGGGAGTCGTACGGAATATCCGCTGGTGCATTACCCCTCAAGACTTGCTTTTTATCGTTGATATAAAAACTACTCTCCTCTAAGGTGAACAGTCTCGCTGGTTCCTCAAGAATCGAACGCGCATTCACTTCTTCAAGATACTGGGCAAAGTCTGTAAACCACTTGTCCATGCTGGCCAGATTCACTTCAGCACCTGGCTTGCTGCGCTTCACAACAACTCCTGGATGTCGCTTTCTGAAGCCAGAAATCCACCGGCGTCTAGGTAGGTTGTCCCTAAATAAAGAAGTTCTTCCAGAGGAGTCCAGGATGTATTTTACAGCCTGGATTTAAAAAAAAAGAAGAAATGGAACAGGAATGAAAACGAATTTAAAAACAAAGCATAGCAAATCTTCAGAAACAATATAAATTTGATAATAATATAGATAAGGAATCTTTAACAAAGGAGGTTATATAAAAAAAAAAAAAAATGTGTATTAAAGTTGCCTGGAACTGTGGAAAATGGTTAACAGCATCCAGTCAATATGTATACACTTGCTGGTGAAAGATTTGACAGACGGGCAGATGGACAAACTGATGGAATACCCAGAAACACACGGTACACATTTCTGGCAAATAAACTCTGGCATCACTTTCTGTGGGTAGAGGCATAAAGTTTCCATTAATTTATCTAAAACACAGGCAGAGTGTGTATACATTTATAAGAAATCATATATCATCATATTCTATCCCAAATATACAGTGAAAAGGACATCATAGGATACAGGTGCATGTATCATAGCTTTGCTATGTTCCAAACAATTACCAACATTGACATTGTAAATTGTTCATACTAGTATAACTTCAAAGGCAGAACTGGAATGAGGTTGGTTTGCATCCATAATATAAAAAGTTTCCTACTTTTCAGGAAATACAAGGATAGAAATTAAATATCAATCCATGAACAGGTGAACCAAATATTTTCTCACAGGAAAATTGTATGCTATACATGTACTTATCCTACAGCTTTTTGCAGAGCTACTAATCGCATTTTTAAAATCTGATTCCACCATAAAATTCTGATTTTCAGAACAAAATATCATATTCTTTGCTTCTGTGCAATTTCAAACAGTATTTTTAACACTTTATCTAAAAAAGGACTATCCTACATGAATTTTGGCCCATTTGTGTCCTATTTTCATTGGCAATCCATTATTTGAATAGGAAAGAATCCTACTCTTTGAAAATGTATGTTTGCTTGATTCATATTTTAATTTTCCGGAAGGCCGGCATATCTGCCCACACACAATATAAACTCACATTTTGGATGTCGGCCATGGTTTGACCGAGTCCCAGTTTGTCCATAAGAACAGTCCACCTCGCAATTCTCTCTTCATCCTCCTGCGTGAAAACGGCACTAGGGCCTCTACTGCAGATGAGCGGGCTTCGGAGATGGAGTTTGTCCTGAAGGGTTGACCGTGGAATTTGGTAAGCCGTGGCTGCCTTGTGAATGGATAGTTCGCCATTTTTTATACGGCGTAACGCGCTGGTCAAGGCATCTTGATTGTATGATTTGCTCTTCTTTGTTGCCATAACACCTAAAAAGTAAAGGAAACAAACTTTTTTTTAGTAGCATGTCATGTCAAGTTCAAAGACAGGCTGTGACAGAACTTTAAAATCAAGTCATAAAGTCCTACTTGCCAATAAATCATAACATGTAATCTGATCTCAGCAAATTCTGAACATTACTGGAGCCAAACAACACAAACTGGAACCAAAAATAATCAATTATAAATATGACAAAATACAATTTTCTTGAGAGACTGGTTGAGAAAACTCATGGAGTGAAAATTTCAATGTAATGAATCAGAAAGTTTGTGTTGATTTATTTATTTCCTTTGGTTAGAAAACATAACGCTATAAGCAGCCAGTTCGCATTATCTTTACACGGATATGAGTCAGGACACACTTCTTCTTTTGAACATATCTATATTCCTATTTTCCTTATCTCTATATAAGAGGCAGCTAGCATTAGGCATACAATAAAATGATAAATCTATGCATTATAACAAATCTGGATTAATATCCCACATGTATTCAGTTGCATAAATGAACATACAGGTAACTCTGCCTAAGTCGAATTTGTTGGGACTACACAATTCTGTTCGACTTATGAGAATTTCGACTAAGAAGAGGCTGATAACACTGGTTTTGTATGATTTGTTCCAGAAAATCACATCGACTTAGGCAATTATTCGATTTAGACAAGTTCGACTTAGGCAGAGTTGACTGTATATGTAAATCATGTTGAATTATGTACATGTGTATGTATCTAATGCAATACATGGCTGATATCTTTAACATCACATTTCTTCAGTGTTCAATCCTACATGATAAGGGAACAACACAAAATGATCCCAGTGGCTAAAACTGAAGAAAAAAAATTATTCACAATTTTTTTTCACAAGATATTACATATAGGGAGAATCTACATGTAGCTCGCTCAATAATCCATACATGTCTGTATTCTAAGTTAATTTGCAGCAAGTTTGTGCTACGTTACATGCACATTAATAACAAGGATATCTTTTTCATAACACATGATACATGTACATGGCAAATTGTACGAATAATTAATTCCTCAAAGCAGAGTTAGGTGTATAAGAGACACAAAATGCTACTTACCCCAATTGATTAGAAACCCATTGCTTTCAACTTGTTAGTTCCTTTTCATTTTCTCACAGTCTCTCCTTGAAATAAACTCCGATTTGCTATACACAGGTAAAGAGTATACCACTTTTTTTTATCTCCCCTTTCCTCCAATTTTGTGATGTTCTCACGACTAGTTTACAACCTCAGCCCAAACAATAACTAGCTTTATCGGACACTACCATATAGAATTGAACACTAAATAATGTACAATGTTTTCAAAGAAAAAACATAGAATACATGTATCTGCAATAATTATGGTGTACAAGGACTTTCAAATCCATGGAACATCTTTCATTGATCTTATATCAAGCTGTCTAACATTATTTTTAAAAAAGAAAAAAAAATCTTTTAATTTTCCAATTTGACAGGTGTTTGGATCTAGCCTTGTTTGGACAATTTGAGAAAGATTAAAAATTGTTCTGGCAAGCTACAGTCAACCCTGGCCATTTGATCTTGCACAAATTGAATAAAGTTGAAGGTCTTTTAAATTTTTCTTCTCTTTAGATTCTTTTGTTCTAAAAGTCAAATTTTCTCAATAAGTTGAAGCTTTTTCTTCAGTTCCAACAGATTCTAAGATAAGGTTGACTGCATTTCCCATTTAGCATGTTTTTCTTTCTTATCACACTAAGGGGCTGTTGTTCAAAATCAACTGCAAATCAACTGCAACTTAACTTTTGAACAACACCCTCTTAAAACTTTTTATCCTTCTTCCCCATTTTCTCAATGGCTGGTCAGTACTCCATAATAAAATCTATGTTGTCTATTTTTCTCCTTTTTTCAACTCAAAGAAACCGTGAATAAGGTTTTTGTGTGAATGCTTTTTTTTTCTCGCTATCCTAGGAAGATTCAGAAAAGGGGTGTTTTCCATTCATTCTGCCTTTTTTTCTTGAATCTATATCGTAAATCTATTTCATGAGATAATTTAAAAAAAAATTTCTTGTACATGTATTTGATTCCCCCTTTGCAGCTTCTTTTGTCGACTATCCCTAAGTGATTTGTTGCTTTAATTTTGTTCTACCTTTTGATTTTCTTTTCCTGTCTATTCTTGTGACATTGTTTTCTTTCATTCTTCCTTCTTTTGTCCCTCCTCGTTTGTGGTTTTCCACAATTGAACCTTTTCTTGTTGTCTATCATGAATGATTTTTGTTTTTGTTTATTCTACCTTCTTTTCTCGTCTCTTATTTTGATTATGAATGAAGACTCCATACTATGTAAAAGTTATGTTTTCTTCAGTGTCCCTTTTTTGCTACTTGTCTTCAAATCTCATTGATTTCCATTTATTAGGACGACTTTCTTTTCTTGTCTTTCCACTAAGCTTTTTTCATGAAAAAAAAGTTGTCCAAGATTTGAGATTACGACCTACCGGCCAACTGTCACACACAAGTGCCCATGCTCAGTCACAGGAGTGTTGCGACAGAGTTGCAATAAATTGCAAGTTGCAGTTGGTCGGCAAAACAATTGCTTCATACTGGTCTTGGGCAACCATGGACAAGTGCCATTCTGCATGCACTGCATCTGGGTTGTGTTTCATAAAGCTGAGCCTAGATCTTCGCAAGAGTGTACGAATGACTGGTGAGCCTTTCTTTATTGCGATTTAGCGCCAGGAATTATCAAGTGCGAGAAAGGATCACCAGTCGGTCATATAGTCGTGCATAGATCTACGCGTAGTTTTATGAGACACACATTTTTCTGTATAATCCAATGGAACCGTGTGGCAGCATGTCGGTGACGATTTCTGCATCCAAATTGTGGTGTGGTTGTGATATTTTGGATTTCGCATGGCGCATTCACTCCAGTTGGCCCAAGGTTATCATCTCATGATTTGCCAGGTCTTCATCAAAGTTTAGGTCCCCCTCATTCACTTTGCACAGTAGTAGGCTCTAACGTTTTATTGCTTTTCTTGCTTTATTAGGTGCACGCAGTATGGTACGGTACCTGGTTCTGGCTTAATCCCTCCCCGCAAGTTAGATTTGCATGTAATTTTAAAGAAATGGTCAAACCCAGAGATTTGGGGCCAGATTAGTCGTGGCCAGATGCGCGCGATGTATGTACAATCCTATGGAAGAGTGCGGTAGTACGTCGGCGATGATTTCAGCACCAGATTCGTCCAACAAACATTCGCAAAGTTGTCTAATTTTACATCAAAATCAATGAAATTTTCGAAGAATTTCTTGAAATTCAGAAGAGGTGAAAGAAAATAACATTTAAAATCATTATTCGGTTTTTAAAATTTAATTAAAGTCACTTTGGGACTTGTTTTGCGGATGGTTACCCATGTGTATTTTGCCATTTTTGGACTTCTGTTGAGTGTTGCCGATGTTTGCAATTTTTAATGTGTCGCACGCACGCAATCTGGGCTCTATTCTCCGGGTTTGCCAAGAAATGCGTGCACTCTCGGCGAGGAACCATGATCCCCAGAAAGGGAATGGATGCATTGCACATCCCACTTTCTCAACACCAACACCAATCCCAACTTAATGTCACTCTAACTGAGTATCATGGCCATATCCATGGCCATGGCAGATGGCTGGATCAACTGTCATGGCACTCACATCACACACACAACACAAGCCATAGTCACACTTCACAGCAATCAATGAATAACGGAATCAGGCCAGTCAGCAAACACAAACACAAAACCCTTTTTGAGGGTTTTTCATTCCGGAAGCATCGATAGTTCATATAGGAAAATAAACGTTTGAATTTCAACATAATAAATAGAGCATCACCATACATACCCCGCTTTATTAGTCAGTTTTCTTCACACTTTTCCTTGGACGAAGTTCTCGATTTTCGAGCGTCCCAATTAGTGCTACCGGGGGAACCAAGTCCACAAAATAAATGGAAAGAGCGTGTAACAAAATTACCTACGATTGGATGAGAAAAGTTATAATTTCGAAAGTGAGTATTAAATATTAAATTTGGCTTCTGTTGAAGTGTGAAAATGTCAAATTCCTGTATTTTCTAATAAAAACACTAAATTAATTTCACGCATTGTATCATAGGGGTTGGCGCCCCCGGTGTATATGAGTGCGCAAAAACGGTCTGCGCAGCTTCCCACTATCTCGGATACTGGAACAACTCGGACCACGCTTGGATCCCTTGATCCACAGAAAACCATCATCGTGATACACCATAGAGGTACACGCAAACAAATGCACATCGAGAAGTCGACCCACTTCGAAGAAGTCCCACACAAATTTGGAATGAAAAGTTTCGCCCATTCCTAAAGCACAGAAAGCACAAATTCCTTTCCTTTTTCCGGTTATTGTCTTCATCTTTGTCATTATCATTTATCCATCAATTTACAAGGAAAAAAAGGGAAACGTGATATTAAAGGAGCACTCCACGCCAACAAAATCTGGCTCTGATTGAAAGCACAAACATTAGACAAACCACCATTTAAAAAAAGTTTAGAGCAAAAACGGACAACAAAATAAGAAAGTTATGAATATTTGTAAATATCTAAAGATTATTAAAACAGTTATATTTTTTTAGCAAATCGGCAAATTTGGGTCACGCGAAAAGACGTGTTGATGACCTAGAAGTTTATTTATTTGTTATATCTTTTTGCCTATTATGCTCTGTTCATGAGTATGGCATGACGTAAACATAATTCATTTTCTCCACAAACTTCATCTAGTCGAATATAATACAGTGAAACCTATTTATAGCGAAGTCCTTGGGTCCATGAAAATTACTTTGTTATATCAGGTTCCTCACTATATCAGGGTGAAAAAAACAAAGAACTATAAGGAGCTGCATGGGACCAATAAAATCACCTTGTTATAACAGGTATCTCACTATATCCGACCTCTTTATAATGAGGTTCCACTGAATGTGAATGTTTATAAAGAAGAGATAACAAAAGTTTATTGATACATGTACTATGATTTTAATAAACAATATATTTGATAACAGACATGTATGTTGTGTTGTAAGTACAATTTTACGACAGCAAAATTATGGTTACCACTGTGAATTCTGGTTGAGGGCTGTTTTTTTTTCCATTTTGGACTTGCAATCACAAAAATCATAAAATAGAACAAAAAAAGAAGTATTTGAAAAAACCCCATAATTGATTGTTCAGAAAATATATGATCTGAAAGAAAATAAGTATTGAAATACTAATTTTCATAATCATGTTATCAATTGATAGATATCGTATAGAAGTAGTGTTGAAAATATCTACATTCTTTAAATTGGAGCAATTCATTATATGAATAAATTTTATTAACATAACATAATTAACATGTTCATTCAATAACTTTATTATTTCATCTATTATATGTTTAATATAGACTTATTATATAGACTTATTTTAAGCTTTGCATTTCTTGATCACAATTATTGAATATAGTGATTTGCTCTAAAGATAAAAAAAAAACAAGGGATCAAAAAGCAATGGTATATATCAAAGTTTTTTTAATATATCTATTTCATGTCAATTGTAGAGAAGTAACGAACCTACGTCATCACCATGTCACGTCACGTGATCCAAAGTTGCCAATCTGCTACTGTTTGAATCATTTAGAGACATCTTTCAAAAATTCATAACTTCTTTATTTATTGTCCGATTTCGTCAAAAATGTTGACATGTTCGTTTAAGTTTTGCGCTTTTAATGACAACAAGTTATTTGTTGGCGTGTTTAGTAACCATTTAACATAGCAAAAGACGAGACAGAAAAATAGAACAATAAAAGTAGCATGGGTTAGGGAAATGGGAAATATAAATGAATGACATGAGTTGAAGAAGCTGACAGAGTGTAATAAACAAATTCCTGTTACAATGCCTGATCACAGGTATTTCTCCCCAACTTACTAAAATTATGCGATATGAAGGAATTTAGGATCATTTAGGGAAAAAAAGAACAACAAGCTGTGTGCCCTTTTCAAGAAAAAAAAAGTAACAAGCCGTGTGCCAATTTAAGGGCACACGGTTTGTTATTTTTTTTCCTATAGATATTTTAATTCATCACTCTTTTTGCCAGCTTTTATAAAATGGGCACTTTATTTCTTTACTTGCACTTTTACAATGCAGTGTACCTCAGTTAGGTTCCAACAATTATCAAAATAGATAATCAAGAATCTGAAAAAGTCTTCTTTTTTAAAATTTTGTTTGGCATAACGGCAGTTTATATTTTGATTATGTCGCAGCTATAGACTGCTCTTATGTCTAACCCATTTGATGAATTCGCTGTAAATTTGTCAATTTTATGTTGTGTGGTACTCAGCCTCGTTAGCGTGTGGCGTGAGCCTATATACACATGAACTAAATAAGAAAATATGTTGCACAAACGGGTGGAGTCGAGTCGCCAAAAGATGCGATAATGGACACGCTCAGAATGCAGAACAAACAGGCATAAGGTGCAATATTGTAATATACCTTTTGATAACTTCAAGCGGAGTGTTCAATTTTGGTAAATCGCCATCTTTATGCATGGAAGCGTGGCACAGTAAGGAGAGAATATGCGGGTTAACTAATAGATGCAAATGATATACCTTTAACACAAGGATTATTCTTGACAACCCTAAAGCTTGCCCGAAGCTTGCCCGACATAGCAACAAGTATATGTATGCAAACTGGATTCCAAGTATTTTAGTCGATGGCACGTAACTACGTTCAGTGACAAGAAAATCACATAAATTGTAGTGTACTGAAGTATAAACCCGCCTATTCGAATCGTCATATCCTATTACGTATGATGCAACATCAGTCTTTTGTTCGATTTTTCACACAAAAGGTGCAATATTGCACCCAATAAGGTACTCTCAGTTTTACAACATTGCAAAAGTGAGATCAGGCTCCTCTTATTTGTTTTATTCTATGTTTAGCTTGTTAAAGCCCAAGTATAGTTTTGGTAAAGATTAAGAAATGTGAATTTTGGGGATATTTACCATGACATGTAATTTTTATACATATTTTAAGACCATAGCATATTTTTCTACGAGCTAATTCTTTTGAAAATTT
>BQKZ01007642.1:11544-35274 GCA_036244855.1 Temnopleurus reevesii | reverse complement strand
TGGTTGCTGATCTCAAGGTCAAAGGGCATGAAGAAATCATCCTCCGCGGCATGAAGACGATGGTAGATGTCCAGCATGCGGCCATTGTTGTGAAGCCTGTCAAACAAATTCAAATACAATAGTGGAGAATAATAGAATGAATGCAATATAAATATACACTTCCAGTTGGTAGAGGTAATCGTAGTGGAGAATAAATTAAGAAAGTGAAGTAAAAAAAAAAAAAAAAAAAAAAAAAGAGCTTGAGCTTTCGATCCTAGCAGAATCTTAATCATAAGCAAAATGACAAAATGACAAAACTCCACAGCTCTCCATTATCGGATAAGCAGTTTCAGCAGTTCTCGTTATCAAATTAAGAAAGGTAATTAATGGTCTCATTATGTGTTAGTGTAGGTTACTTGGAATACCACTCCTAGTCTTCAACAAGCACTGATTATAATCCAATTCATCATGTGTTTAATGTTGATTATTGTCAGAAAGCAAGCACTGAATTCACAAAAGAATGCATCTCATAAATTTCCTATAATACCCATCACATTTTCATTGTAGAAATAATAGGTTTCGTTTCAATTTTTTCAAATGTGGCAACAATGCATCTATTTCAACCCTCACCGTTCATGATAGCTGTTTCCTGCGTTCCTTTATCCCACTACATTCAATGAAAATCATCTGTTTACTTTTCTATATATAAATTCAATTATACAGTACAATCTCGTTATAAAGAACACTGATACAACAAGCTCTCATTACAACATATTGATTTCCCTGGTCTATCTCTTTGAATTTTTGCATATCGACCATGACATGTTAGACGTTAGATGACGTTAGACTGCACTGTTCTTTATATTCTGTCAATCAATGATATTCAAAGAAGTTTGTATTTTACTTTTCATTGTTTAAACGCAGAAATAAAATACAATAAAATATTCTTACCGCAAGAAGTACATGTAGAAGATGACGCAGGTCAAGAAGGAGAGGAAGAGGATGATGGGAACCGTCAGGAGGATACCCATCAATCCGTTGTCATGGATACGATAGAAGTGGTAGTAAAGCTTGGCTGCATCTGCTATGGGTATGTCACTGTCAGTGTTAGCATAGCGCTGGTGATAGAAGAAAACAAACACACATAAATTTAAGCATAAAATGATTGTGATAGTACAATGATGCATTTGTTATGGGCATGTAATTGTCAGTGTTGGTGAAATGTTTATTAATCATTTTAGTGATGACTGAAGCATTTCACTACAAACAGAGTTTGGGGGTATTAACATGGGCGTATTTCCCAATGATGAAGGCCTAAATCACATTTAACTTGTTGGCTGGCATACACAGGCTGGCAAATTAGTCGTATTACACAAACATTCTGTAATGCAATAAATTTTAATGATAATCATGTATGGGATATCAAAATTTTAATCTTGGGTGACAGATGGGACAACTACTTATTGTCATGTGAGTAACTTTTGGCTGAATGCATGATCTCTAGTATGTACAGTCAAACCTATCTTAGTGGCCACATGTCTATAATGACCAACAGGTCAGGACGTGTCTATAAAGGTCACCTGTCTACAGTGGCCACTTTTTCTATTTCCCTTGGATGGCCACTCTAGACAGGTTTGTCAGTTGATTAATAGTCTTACCCCAAGTGGAGCATCGATGATTGCGATGAGGAATGGATCCAGCAAGGTCATGATGGCAAAGACGATGACAAACTTGCAGAAGAGATCCGGGAAGTTCCCGACGATCTTCTGGAAGAGCCAACAGATGAAGACGAGAAGGGAAAGGACGAGTATGTTGGTCAGTGGTCCGAGGATGACCACTGCCACCTCCTCCTTTGTCTGCAGAAGGGAGGCCTGGTAGTTGAGACTGACCGTGTAAGGCAGGAATGTGAATCTAAAAATTAAAATTTTTGATGAATATTATTATCACACTCTCAATAGGATACAACTTTGGGATCAATTCCAGTCGTAGTTGACTTGCACACATGCCAAACAAAAGCATTATTTCATGCACTTCTGGTTAGAAATGCAGACTGTGCACTAAAAAGGTGTTTTGAAGTTGCAACAGATTTGCAATTGAATTGCAATTGATAAGAACTTTCTAGCACCACCCTTTGACTGCTCCAAGCATACACATGCTTAACCAAGGAACATGAAGGTCGTCTCCTTCTATATTTTTCTGAACATCTTTATGAGTGTGGCAAACGTAGTCACGTTTCTGTCAATAGCAAATTTGTGTCGTGACAGGAATGAAGCCAATCAACTTGTGGTTCTGTCTGGGCTCCTAGACCACGCGAAACCTATCCAGAAGAAACATCAATGCCGTTAAAAGATTACTTACGTATTGATGGGTATGGCGATGATGTTGAGGAACGCCCATTGGCCGAGATAATGGAGATACGTCCTGATGAAGAAGATGACGCAGAGGAGTAGGATCAGGGTCCAGAACTCTCTGGACCTCCACTGGGACAGGCCCAGCTCAGCAAAGAGTTGACGACTGATGTACTGGACCTTCTCGTGGCCTCGGCGGGCTGTGTGACCCTTAGTGGAGAAGGGTTTCCTGGAGGGAAGGAGAAGGATAGGATCATAGAGTAAAATGGCAGTTGAGTATTGGGGAGCTCAAATGAAATTACAAACTGTCTTGAGAAACTAAAATGTCTTGTGGTATGCTTGAAGCATCTGCGTGTGATACACAATAAATTCCCTATGAGCAATGAGCTTAATTGCTTCCAATTTTTTAACAATGTATGCACTGATACTTGAATCTGATCACCAACATGATAACAATATCTTTACAATATTCTCTTTGCATCTTTTTCGAGAAGTGAGATATTCATTCAAGTATCATCATTATTTCATCATAAATCATTTTTTATTATACATTAGCCACACCATAAGAGAGAGAAACATCCTGACTTTTGAATAATAGTTCACGATTAAAAAATATTTGAAATGTTTTTCCTAAGAAAATTGTAAAGCATCAATGTCTGCTATTTTACTCTGATTAAATTAATCTGATTAAATTTCCTATATCCTATATCTTTTCAAAATCTCAATTCAAGTGATGCATGAATATTTTGCTTCCATAGACACTATTACATACATGTATTATAGACAAATATTTGTTTTTAGACAAAATTGTGAAGTCTTGTCTGAGGAAGTCCTGAGTGAGTTATCTCGATGACTACAAGGCAAAGGTTTAGACTTACTGCACAGCAAAGCCATGAGTGGCTAACTCCTCCAAGTGTGTGAGCTTCTTGCGTTTCTTACGCTGGTTGAGAAGAGTTGTCTTGGGGATCATGGTGTACATGCGACGAAGGTAGTCGGTCTGTGGAGGATTCAAGTGTTGCTGTAGAGAGGAAATGAGAAGTTATTATTAATTTGGTTTTACAATGGATGGACATTTGCAGATATGAATGATAGCAAAAGATATTTTATCAGCAATGTTCCAATTATTTGAAACAAAATCCCTGAGGAATTTTCAAAATTCCACTATTACTTTGACAATGTAATTCATTAATTTCAACCTATTTTGACACATCCTCAATTACCAAGTTGATAATATATTAAATGCTCTGACTTTTCCCTGGCTGGTGTTACTGCAGATACCAGTCGAATCCCACCTATTGCATCAATTTCTTTTAGCAAAAAATTCATCCACATTGTGCTGCGCTCGACCCAGGTGAGGTAAATGGGGACGGCAGGAAGAAGTTCCTTGTAATGCGGAGTGCCGTAAAGGCTGCCAGCTAGAGACGGGTAATAGTGAGTGTCAAGCTTTCAATGCCATAGGCATCGATAAGGTGGACCTGTGCGCCATACAAGTAGCCACCATTATTATTATACTACAAATTGAGCCCCCAACAAACAAATAAAATTTAGCACACAGAGTTAATACTAATGAACTGTAAATAGTTTCTGTGCTATATAAATGTTATGTTATGTTATAATGTTATGGCAATTCGGGTTTACCACTCAAGTGAATGACTTAAAATGACTTTGTTCCCATGCTTTCTCCTGTATGGTAATGTTCATTTGTTCCAGTTGTTAAGCTTTTTGTTTAGCTGTTCACATTCAATTTTCTAACCTATTGTATATTCATAAAGATTGGCAATATCTGCCTTAGCACCACTTAGCGTATGCAAAAATAACAAACCTTGTAGAAGAGTCCAGCCTCTCCCTTGACTGGTTGGAAGCCATCCTCCTTCTTCTTGATGTAGTCCTCATCGTCATCATCTGATTCAGAGTCTGTGTCCAGGTAGGCCTTTTCATACCTCCCCAGGAGCTTCCTGGAGCCTACGGTGGTGGGAGGGGGCTCCTCATCCTTTGGCTTGTTGACACCACGGAAACGGACGCCCTCTGATGATTCAAGGGTCTTGGTTGATGCCTCGCTCTCCTGTAAGGGGAAAAGTTGGGATATCTCTTTCATTACTTATAATAACATTGGACGGTGTTGCAGCAAGAGAAAATGAATCTGCTCCTGGATTGCAATGGAGCACTCTTTACTGTGGTAAAATACCAATGGGGGGTTAGTGAATGTAGTTTTTCATCAAATAGAAGAGCATAAGGAATATTGTCCAAGTTCTCATTTTTCAAGGTGGAATTGAATTAATAAAATGTGCCCACTACTACCGGAGCTACAGCTTGAGTAATTGAAAATCTCCTCTGGAAATTTTCAAAGACAAACAGATGCTGTGGTGTATTTAGGATTATCAAACAGGAATAAAATATCCTAATAAATGTGCTCTTGGAAATTACACATTCCCTTCCTTCACACTACAATTCATACTTTTATTTCAGAGTATTGTACAATTCTATCAAGTGACCTCATGACCCATCACAAGCAAATAATGGCAAATGTCATCACAAATGTCTATCAATACCTCCAAACTTACCAGTTTGACACTGTCATTATCCTTCATACTGCCTTCACTACTAGTAAGGCCAGCCTTGATGCTTCCGCTACCTGTGCTGCTGCCCCCTCTTGGGCTTGAGGTCTCTCCTTCCTCACTGCCAAGACCAAAGCTGACCTTTGACCCTTTCACATCCGCAGACGATTGATTGTCACCTATCAGACATGAATAAATTGATAGTAAGATTATATAAATTGGTTGACATTTATCCACATTGTGCTGCACTCAACCCTGGTGAGGTAAATGGGTACCTGGTTTGAATATATTCCTTGAAATACATAAGCGCCTCAGAAGCTGCTATTGCTAAGGCCAGGGTAATAATGCTGTAATAATTGTAGAGCATTTAGAGACTTCTAACAGAGGTAATTAGCATTACCGTATATAAGAACTGCATATTATTATCATGATCAAGGAGAAAAACATCAAATTTTTTGGATAAGATTTCCCAAATCTGGGAATATCTGTAATTATTCAAAACCTAACATTCCCCATGAGCATCCAGCTGTCTACCAGTACACCCTTTATTGTCCACTATTTTCAATAAAAAACAAGGTACATACACAATTCAAATAACACACAATGAAGGTCTTCAACTCTCGTCTAGTTTGCATCTATTCCGTGGATATTTCTCCAAGCAACATTCATTACTTCCATCCTCCACATTTATAATTAATTTTGCCCACCTCAACGATGGAGCATAATTTCAATAAACTGCTTTGATACATTTGACGACAACCTGGGTGATGTTTCACCAGGTCGTTCTTAACCCTAAAATGACTGGGCTATTTTGGAGGCTAGGAACACTGGGATGGGGGGGGGGCTTTTAGGTTACTCCCATTCATGCAGGAACACTAAATTTGGTTTAAAAAGTTTCAGGATGAGGGAAGAAAATTCTCTGAAAATGTTGGTTTGCCGACTGTTTGCGCAAAACATTTACTAGTCTGTTTTAGGGTAATAAGCATAAGATTCTCAATCATTCAGCACAACAACAGATAAAGGTCGTGCGTGAAGCTGTTCTTTCTTAACTTGGTGAAACATCGCCCTGTTTGAAAACACCTAGTGTGCCACAAATCTACATCACTTTTGAGAAGTAAGTTTACCATTGGATGAGGCCATATCAGCCGTGGACCCAGGGATGGGTTCCTCTCCATCTATGGCTTCCTCTGCTCCTTTGGTACGGTCTGGATAACCAATCAGATTGGAAGAGAACTGAAGCTCTACTTCATACTCCTTCTGACCAGCTAAGTACCTGGTGGGAAAGAAAAAAGGTTCATAATTCAATGATAGATATTATCCTTTGGCTAAAAATCATTATCCTTCTCTTCCTTCTCATTATAATTAAGCAGTCTCACTATTTAATTATCTTTATGATCGACATTATTATCATTACCACCGTCATTATCAGTAGGTTCATCTCTATCAATATCTTTCTCATGATCACCACCATAAATGTCAATATAATTGTCATCTAACCTTATCAGCATCACCATCTCCATCATCTCCTTCAAAACCCCATTGTTCAACATTGTGATCACTATCACCACAATCAATGAACAATATCAGCATCATCATCAGCATCAGCACAATCATCATCATCATCATCATCATCATCATCATTAACACAATCATCCCATCATCATCATCATCATCTTTATTATCATCATCATCTTTATCACCATCATAATCATGATCACCATCATCATTCATTCTGACCTACCTTGGCAGCCTGACGATCTCAAAGTAGATGTTGCAAAGCCATTGATCCAGGTCAGATGCCATTAGCTTCTCAACAGTCTCATGACGATCAATACGAGTGTCAATCTCTCCTCTCAGCATAGGTGTCTTATACCTTCAAGAAAAAAAGATAAGTGGCATGTAGATGGTGGTGAATTTGAATATCCCGAACAAAAGATGGAATTATCATGCCCAGTGTTCACTCCTAAATTATATGATTATTGCAAAACAAATCTAGCTAAAAGTAATTAACTCAAAAGAGTAATGAGGGCGGATACAATACCCTGTATCTTCTTTAATCTAATCAAATCGTCCATAAGATTGAGGGTTCATTTGCGACTATTATTGGTAAAGAGATCGATGCCATGTTATGTTAATGAATCAGAAGAACCTCTTACTATCCCTTAAGGACCTCAAACAGGCACTCCAGGCCACCACATAGTCCACTTGTACGAGAAAACCGTGTAGCAGTAATAGCTCAAAGATTTTACAGTGTACAGATTCATTCCTCACTTGTTCACATATAATTGGGAAAGAAATACTTGGCCACTAATGGAATTATACATCTATGAATGAATCTACTTACTTTCCTTGGAGGACCTCAAACTGAGCATCGCAGATAGGGAAGACGCCCCAAGCTACTACTTTGTCGACCGGTAGCAGAGTTCCGCGCAGCAAGAACAGCTCAAAGACAAGAACCATGCCAGGACGAATGTCAGGTTTGGAAGGACACACGGTGAACAGACTCTGGTCAATCTGTGGGTTGTAGAGATTATTTAGAATAGTGAAATATGCAAAAGGAGGGTTTAAAGCTATGCTATACATAACTTTAAGCAATTTGTGATTAATTTACTTCAATCCAATATTTTTCTAAATATATCTTTTCTGGAAGATGGATGGTGACATACATATATTGTGAAAATAAAAATATCTTTAAGTACATCACATATCAATTTGCTTACTATACTCTCTGCAGAACAGTCTATTATTATTCAGATGAAGTGCCTCTGTTGATCTTTTTCTGCTTCTTTTCAAACTGTCTGCCACTCATTATTCTTATTGTCTGTACTCCACAATAACAATATTCATACCTCATACTTTTATTCAGTATCGCCCTTTCCCTATCTAACCCTCTCTTATCTGAATACAATCTGAATACAATCTGTTTAAATACTGCAGAGCATAAGTTAGTCCAAGGTCATCAAATACTTAACCTTCCAAGACCTACTGACTGGTATTAGAGCCCATCCTATTAGCATTGGAGACTCATTGCGCCCTAACAAAAAGTACTTCCTTTTCAAATGCAAGGCTTAGCTTACTGTAATCTCCACATTGTAGAAGTGTCCATCATGGTTGAGAGGTAAAGTAGATCCAGCCCACTCCTGACCACGTAGGTTTGACCATCGCAACACATGTCCACCCAGGCGGTCATACAGAGAGGTCATTAGGATGAAACGGCCAGCTGAGAAAGTACACATTAAGGATTTGAACAGAATTATGAAATATATTATTCTGTTTCACAAGTAAAATAGAGCGGATTATTGCACCCACTTGGAATATTGATGAGATAGGTTTATGAAATGTTTATTTCACAATAGAAAAACAAAGCAAAAAGGTTTTGTTTCATAAGAAAGCATTTGTTGCAGCTCTTTGGTTATTTCCATGCTAGTTTTCAATCTCATGAATAATTCTGTAATGATTGGTACTTCTAAAATAATGGAGTATAAATGATTATACCTGCCAATCTTTTTAAATAAAATTACTTACTCCTGGAATACATATATTCTGAAAGGTACAATTTATATTCCGAAAGAAAATTAGATGTGTGAATCATATTTTGTTGATACGTTAAAAATCTTAACAAATGAGGTAAAGTCCTCCTGGTTGACAGATACAGAGGGTAACTAATAATACTATTTAATGATGTTGACAATTGATGATGAAATTTCCTACAAATCTATCTGGCTATTGAAAAGATGTGAAAATTAAACACATTAAACATTAAACACAAGAAAAGTGGGAGAAGTGCATACAAAGACCAAGAAACAGCAGATTAATTAAAAATGCATGAAAGCAAGAGATGATCCAGTAAGCTTTCTCTTACCAGGAAGCTTGTCCTTGACACCTCTGAGGCACTTGAGTTTGATCTGTATAGGTTGAGGAGCTCGGTTCCAGTCAACCTTCCATCGACGACCCTTCGAGCCACCATACTGGCCATCAGCCATCATAAGGTCCCCATACATCGTCTGAAACAAATAGGTAATGACATGGTTATAATTAGAATCCCAAAAATAATGATGAATTTGATCTGTATAGGTTGAGGAGCTCTGTTTTCCATCATCTACTTTCCATCAACAACCACTGGATTGAAAATAGATCAAATATATAATTATCTATAATAATATTATAACCATTACAAATATTAGAACACATTTTTATCTAGCAGCAACAACCTAATCATTAACCTAAACATAATTGTAATTTTGTAAGCTTTCATCAAAATTTATTCTACCAAAACAATCTTTAGTACGTCCAATAGATGGACAGTAGGAGATAAAACTCAATTTTTTTGCCCATTGCAAAACGCAACTGGGACTTCTGGTTAAATTTTCACTGACCTTGACTTCTCCCTTGCGTATCTCCAAGGATCTTTTGAGAAGATTCTCTGCCTTCTTGAAGCTCTTATGAAGCTGGTCCTGAAGCAGGCGCTCCCTCTGAAGGCTCAGTTCCTGAGAAGAATAATAAAAGATCCGATAAGCAGTTGCATTGGCTGCCAGTTGAAAGAAGAGTTTCTTACAAGTTTGCACTTATCATTGACAAGTGCATGCATAAAAAACCCTGAATACATAGACTATTTCAATCTAAGCCTCATTTCTCACATTATAGCATTTTTCTCGAGGAAAGGAACAAATATTATCTTAAAGAAACTATCACTAAATTAGAAATTTACTAGGATACCATATCAACTTCTGTAAAAGGGGTACATTTACTAAGAGATAACCTTTCAATGAACAATAATTTTCTGCTGAATGTCAAAGCTTTATGTTACCTTCTCGAATTAAAATTCTAAACATTCTCAAATTGAAAATTCATTCACTGAATTTTTTTTAATTTAAAAAATAAGATATCTGAAGAATCCCAGAAGGGTTCTATAATAAGTATCTTTCAAAACAAGAAATTTCAAAGCATCAATCCAATGCAGTGACGCATTTGTCTTACAAGGTTTTGTACATGAAAACGTTCCACACCACTTTTTTAAAGAATGTCTCACTACCGTACCTCTCGTAGGGACAGCTCCTTGCGTTTCTTCTTCATCACATCTGTGACATGTTTCTTGGATCTCTCTTCTTTGAGTAGGATATCTTCCTGTCTGTTCCTGGCCAGTTGTGCCTCCTGCTGCTGGTAGGCGATGTGTTCATCTCTCAAGCGTCGCTCCTCTTCCTGTAACGATACAAATTTTAGACAGATATTTATAAGCCGATCAAGGGAATCAAAAAACCATAGCCCATTTTGATTATGCCTTGCTGATCTCAATTTTCCATAGTTGATCAAAAGATTTAAGAAATGAAGATCTTTTTTTCCATGCAAAGACTTTGCGACCCAACCTTATGTTGATCTGCCAAAATGTTAGAGGTTTGTTCATAGAAACCTTCATTCAATTAATGATTTTTAGTCTTCGCATCCTGTGCTGTACAAAAAAAGAGACACATTATATAAAGACTCTTTAGAATGTGACTTTCTGCCGTTTTTTGTGCCATTTTGTAACTAAGAATGGATGAGTAATTAGAGCACGATCTGCTGAAGGGTAGCATGCAGCTGGAAAGATTACCCTGAATATATCATAAATATCATCAATATCACTATAATAATTATCAATGTTGACAATACTGACATTCTTATGGAGAAAAATGTGTCAAGTGCTCTGCATTTGAACAATAGGAACACAAAATTATGCAGGGCCTGCAGAAAGACCAACCAGGGGTAAGGCTCATGCTCTGTGTGGAGCTCGCTGTCTCCTTCTTCCAGAAAATATTTTCACTATTGTTATCAAGAATATTGACATACCTGGACTTCTTCCAGAGAGATATTCCCTATCATGAGAACATCATCCTTGACGTTATCCTCAAAGCGATCAATATAAGGATCGATCTTCTCCTCCTCCAGCTCCTGGCGAAGGGTGGAGATCTGACGGTAGCTCGGCTCGTGCTCCGGCCGGTTGAAGAGTGTCGGAGGCTCCCGCTCAGTGTGGAGCTCGCTGTCTCCTTCCTCCAGGGTGCCGATCAGGTTCTCCAGGTTGGGTAGGTCCTCATTGCTTGGTGGTACTGTAAAGGAGGATGGAAAATGAATTCAGCTGCTATGGTTTTATATTACAGGATGGTGGCTCTTTTTCAAATCGTCTTGTTTTTGTCAATTATATTATTTTTGTTATTTTCTGTATTATATTGTATCATATACAATCATAATAAAAATTTACTATTGGCCAGAAGACAGCTTTTCAGCAAGTCTCCTCTAATAGTTGTTTCTATTTTTTCTATCTTCCTTATAACTTTCACCTTGATCATGATTTGGCACCCTATTAATATTATAAATTGTTGAAATAGTATCATGAGACCTGTATAACATGTGCATGCATAGAAATGGAAAAAATGGATGCTAACAGGCAAAACACACAGCTAGATATCTCACACTGAGATTAATATATAAAGCTGAAAATACCCTTTAAAACATCTTACATGATATTATTGAAGCTTGAATAAATTCTAGAGCAAGAGCTACATATATTTTAGCGGAAAATAATTATTTACTCACAATATTTGTAATCATCATCCGATTCCACCTCGATGCCGAAGTCTTTAGGATCAGCATTATCATACTCCTCTGGGTTGATCACGCTTCGCATCGTCTCTTCCGTCTCCATCTTCACCACCATCATCTCAGCCGCATCATCATCATCCGCTTTCTTCTCCTCCTCATCCCCCTGGGTATCCCCTGGAGCATCCCCTGTGATGCCTTCCACCTGAGGCTCTGGGTCTACAGCTGGTGCATCTTCACTTGGGGCTGTTTCATTTTCTCCAGTAACTGATGAATAAGAAAAGTACCAAGAACAGTTCCACAGTCATTTCAAACTTTATTTGCTGTTGTATCCCAGACTCTGATCATTGAGCCACATTATCCCAAAATGTTTTTTTAAGGAGAACAAACCCCTGGAATTGTCATGAAGGAAAATCTGATGAACAAACTGTGAAAATTTGAGCAGAATCGGACAATCCATTCGAAAGCTATGAATTTTCAAAGTCATCTAGTTTTGAAGAGGATCCGGGCAATCGGCAACACTGAATGAATCTGTGACGTCATGCTGGACAACTCCTCATTCACTTTGTACATTCACAACTTTTGAATGGGTTGTCCGATTTTGCTCAAATTTTCACAGTTTGTTCATCTGATTTTTCTTCATTCACTGATAGGAGGATAATGTCAGGGGTTGGTTTCCCTTTAATGAATTCTATTGGTTGATGACATAAAGAAATTATTTGTACATCAGATTCACTGAACTTATCACTCTGGCACTCCGAAGGTCAAGTGACGTAGAGGTTGTGCTTCGAATCATGCATGGTTCTTTTAGTCATTTTTTTTTCACACCACCTAGGTAATTTTAGATATGTTTAGATAAATTATTTCTTTATGTCATCAACGATTTTTATTACCCTGAAGTAGAGTGTGTAACGCATATGGTCAAATCGAATATGTTTTTTCTCTGTTATATTCGTATCATCTTAGCTGAAGAAAATTATAGTCAGAAACTGTCAGTATTCTAAAGACCTGTATTTTTACAATTACAAATGTTTATCTGTGACAGTAACAAATGCGTGACACTTCATAGATATTTTATAAAACGGAATTCTTGCTATTCAAAGAATTGAGGACAAATTTTTTCTTTGAAACACTTACCGCTTGGACTTGGATCATTTTCATCTTGAGGTTGATCTCCATCCAGGCCCTCCTCATCGACAGCAGCAGAGTAATGATGACGCTTCTTCTCGTTATCAAGGCCTGACCCATCTGTGAAAATAGAAATTTAACAAGTGCATGTTTTACTTAAAAATTTGTTATCAATTGATGATTTTCTGATAATAGTAAGAATAAAAATTACAATACATTATTTTGAAGACAAAATTGAAGGCAAAGTTTATTGTTATTCAACTAGAGTTTCAGCGTTTTTGGTAGGGTTTTTGGCAGTTTGTTGACTCTTACGACACTGAATTTTTCCTCCTTTCTTATATTTTTATCTTAAAGATAATACTCAACTCAAAATATTTTGGAGGTGCTTCAAACATTTAATTTGTAATGAGGATATTGCTAAAAATGCTGTATGCTATGAAAGTAAAAATTAGTGTTTTTTTTTAATCTTACCAATTTCTTCAGCAGGTTCTTTCTCAGCTGCCTCTATAGGCAATTCTGGAGACTTTACCCTTGTTTCTTCATCCTTAATTTCATCTTTTTCTGCATGGAGACAACATTAAAATGAAAAAAATAAAAATGATCATGCAAAAGCACACAGAGTGAAATAATGTAGAGATTATCAACTGGTAGGGGATATATAACATATAGGATATCTTTTTGCATCTTTCCAAACATCATTCAATGGTACTATGATTATAACCTAAATGATGCTACGCTGAAAAATCTTTTTAGCAGATAGGACCAATGGAAATTTCCTTGAAGAAGCAAGGAATGAACATCTCTAAAAAGTCGATTCTACTCTATCCTGATGTAACCCAATATGATGCAACTGGAGATTCATTTATCAAAGCAGACAAATGAAATAGGCATATATTCTATATCAAAACAATGATTTGTAAAAGCAGAACACTTCAGAATGATGTAAGTCATACTTCTTCAAACTGCCAGTGCATTTGCACATTTCTAAAAGATTTGATTTCATGAATTAAAGTCAAACCTGTCTCAGTAGCTGCCTGTCTGTAGAGACCACCTGTCTAAAGTGACCACCTAAATTGCTTCCCTTCACATGAAAATGTGTGTTATCCATGTAGAACCTGTATATGGAGGTTACCTGTCTACAGAGGCCATTTTTCTGCTTCTCTTGAGAGGCCATTTCGACAGGCATGACTAAACGTTGTAATGATGCCCTGCGATTATCTTACAACAAACTACATGTATAAGAAGACACTTACCTATTTCCTCAGTTTTTGGCTCTTCACCAGCCTCATCACCTATTGGTATTGCAATAGCTTCTGCTGTTTCTAAAAAAAAAGATATCAAGCAAACATTTAAAGTATATGCATAGTTTAGATTCCACTATTTTTCGTAATATTGGTAATATGTCAAGAATGAAAAAAAAAAGAATAGCAAATAGCCATAATTGAACATACATGTCCTGTTCAGCATGAAAGAACATATTTCGAGAACACTGATAATTTGAATTCATTGTAATTTACAATTGAATACTGTCTAACAACCTGAGAATTAAGAACTTCTTTAAAAAATCAAAATAAGACTGTGTGAAAGAAATAATGATAATAACCTGTGCATTTGAACTTACCTGTCCTCCATGGTTGCTTGGAAATAAATTACAGTTTTACATTTTCTTCTCAAGGTGAATGAAGTTCAATGAAAACAATAATCCCAACAACATGTAAGTGAAAGATGGAAATATGATTCCAATACATTTCTTTTAATTGCACAAGACATGAGTAGAATCAATTAAAGTGTGTAAATTAAAGTTAAAGGCAGAAAGAAATAACAATCAGTAAAGAAAATAACAATCAGTATACAAAATTCATCATTTGAAATAATTCTCCAAATCATAAAGTCACACCTGTAACATGACTATTGAAAACTAAATTTTGAATTTCTAGCTGCTCACTTCTCTCACTAAAAGCTTTTTTTCTGGCTAAAATGATGCTCTCCCAATATAAAGTAAGCTCATGATCTTTTTAGCTTTGAAATGACTTCAGGTAACACTTGTACTCGCATCTATTTGGAACTATGCAGACCTAACATGTAGAGCTTGAAACTAAGCACATATTTTACTAAAAGCATGCATCACCAAAGAACAAACAAGGGAAGAGGAGTGGATCATTACACAGGGGGCAAACAAAAGCTATGTGTAAACACTTGTGACAGAAAGGTAATTTGCTTCTAACAACAAGGTATAAGGAATTGATTGGTGGAAGGGTCACAACATGCAGATAATTATTTACAAACTCCACCCTTCACACCCCCACACACAAAAAAAATCATCTGACTTTGCAAATGACTTCCCCCCCCCCCCCCCCAAAAAAAAAAAATTTTTTTTTTTCAAAAACCCCCCCCCCCCCCCCCCCCACTGACACACACACACACACAAAACAAAAGAAGAAATCACATAATATCGGGGCAAAATAATTGAAGACAAAGACCAGGGGGGTGTTTCATCAAGATTTGTCGCAGACTCGCAGAGACAATTAGTAGGCGCTGACAAATTCTTTGATTGTGATTGGATGAAAAGCACTATCGCTGACAGTTGCCATGAAAACTGTAGGAAAATGATTCCTTGTCGCTGCGACAATCTTGATGAATCACCCCCCCCCCCCCAGGCCTTGGATACCCTTTCCACTAGCCTGAATGCTCTCCTTGATAGCCATGGAGATTTTAGATGCCTTTTTTTCCTTTTCCCATTGGCACTACAATGTGCCCTGTTAAAAAAAATGGCTGTGCCCTGAAATATTGAAATTGGCCAATATCATCACAATATAATTCAATGCAATTCTCACATCATAAGGTGCTCAAGGTGCTCTCAATGGTGTATGATAGTTTATGATACTGATAGTCACTGATTGCAATACGTTGTGCGTTATTTTCTAGGATTAGAAATAAACATCATTTCAATCATCATGAATGTACTACATTTTAGAATAATTTCTTGCTCGCTTGTAATTCAATGACAGGCACAATGTAAATATCAATTTTAAAAAAAATGGAATGGGTCATGGTTGGCATTTGAATATTTTCTTTTGACAATTGCTGTGGGTTAGCTCAAATATGCGTGGCAAAGAAGGTTGTGATATTTTCAAAATAACAAGCTCATCAGCATCCCATGAAGCCATCTGATCCACCCATCAGCGGTGCATATATTTGGTTGTAATCTTGATTAATTTGTGAGAAGAACAGTATCTTGGAAGAGAAAGCTGCTTCTCTGAAAATGCTGCTATTCAGCAAATTTCACAATCAGAGGATATGATACAAATTTTTACTACGCACACTAAATTGTATGAGCATTTAAAAAATGAATATGCTTTTTACCAAAACATAGCACGAACTAATGCTTCAAATTGTCATAGAAGCCTAATAAAAATATAATTGTGTTTACTAGATGGGTGCAAGCTTTAATATGGGGAAGTAACAACATAGCATGAACCAAAGCTTCAAATTGTCATAGAATCCTAGTAGTTGGGTGCAAGCTTTTCAACTCAAAAACGTGCAAGCTTTCACAGGGTGCAGCAGTGAAAGTTAGTGACTGTTGTGAAAGCAACCTCACATGCCAAATATTATACCTTTCTTTTCTAAGGAAGGAGCTGCCCTTTTCTTCTTCCCTTTCACCTTCTTCCCCTTTTTCCCTTTTGGCCGCTCTTTCACTTCATCCTCCTCATCAACTGTTTGCAAGCAGGTGGAAGAAATGGCAGTCTCTTTGATATTAACTTTGAAATTTCTGGCCAATTTCATGAATTGTATCCACTAGTTAATATCACGTATAAATCACACACAAAATTCAATTGCTTCATCTTACTCCACATCTTCATAGCCTTTTCTGAAGTGGAAGAGATGGTACTCTCTTTAATATCATCAGCTCTTTTTTTAGTAAATTTTTAAAGATTTTTTTCTCCCCAATTCTATATTCTTCTTCTTCTTCTTCTTCTTCAGATGATCTGTCTAAAATCAGATACAATTGCATCTTCATTTATTCAGTCTCATTTGAAATGATACTCAAAATGGAAGACTAATTTAGCTACATTTTTTTCTTTTATTCATAATCAAATTATTTAAAGTATTCTCCCCAACATAGTTGTTTCATTCAATATAAGTATTCAGTATGAATTGTGATAAATTTGTTTTTCAGAAAATTACATTTCTCTGAGTCTCATTATAACTTTATATGATTCGACCATGATTCTAGGTTAATAATAATAATATTTTTATATTTTTTTTATTTAGCGCACTTTCCATCCTATTTAGGTACTTAAGGTGCTCAGAGCATATTAATTTAAGTTATGAAATACAAATTACAAGGCAATGAAAGTCAAATTGCACTTTCAAATAAATAAATCGTAAGGTTGCCCTTGAAGGAAGACAGTGATGTTGAGTTTTCAGACTCAGTGGAAGGGCATTCCACAGAGTTGGGACACTAGACTTTTTTCTTCTTTTCTTCAAATGCACATATGGGATTATGTTTCTTTTTTAAAATGATTCCCCAGACAATGTGTCAATATAAAATAAAGAAAAAATACCTTGTGGAAGCTCTTCTGCAGGAACATCTGCAGACCTGACAGACTTCTTCTTCTTTGGTGGCATGTTGTTTTATCCTTAGATCCCCTTGATTTAATCTGGATTAGAAAAAATAGAAAGAAAATCTAGTTATTTAATTGTGTGTACTACTGGTCAAATAAATACTTTCTTTTGAAAGATTACATTCCATCAAGATTCCTGACATTAGAAAAATGTAAGATTGCCTCTCTAAAAAAAATGAGAATTCTAGTGGATACAAAAAAAACATAGGGACAATTGCTTTGATAGAGCAAAGCTGTTTATCAAGTCTAGGCCTACATGTATTTTTCAAACCATGAATCTTTGTGCTCCAGGATATTATCAGTAATAAGTTTGAAGGAATTAATGAAAAATTATTCAAATGATTGCCTATCACGTTGAACAAAACACAACCCTAGGCCTACTGCTACTCTACTGGAATTTTTTTTTAAAAGATCCCAGGCCACTTTGGTTTGGGGCACCTTCCAGTTCCAGCAAGAGATCAATATCTAGCCTTTTCTAGGCTTATGTCTGAGGATACAATAATCTCTTGTCAAACTTTTGGTAATAAAATTTAACAAACCTATTTAGTAGCTTAGAATTAACGGAAATTTAACGTTAGAGTGAGATCCCAAACGTGCACCAAAACAAAGGGAATCAACCCAGTCAATGACACTGGCATGCGTGCACTCACGTTCATTCACAAAGTTGGGATACTTTTTTGCACATCCTGTTCGGACAGTTAACAAAAACGGCACAAAAAAGTTGAATAAATATTAATTTGCTTCTCTCATGTTTGTAAAATCATGTTACACATTCTTCATCAACTCACCTCCTATCTTGCAAACTTCTCAGAGGAATTCCGAGAGCAACAATGTTAAAAGATCATGTCATTCCGGATCTCCTTCACGTAGTTCGCAAGTCCCAGCGGCNCACATATTATTTATTCATAGTTCTGAACATTCTTCTCACATTTTGTGCGATTCTGTGAACATTTATTTTATTTTTTTAACAAATACCAGAATATATCTTTAAATTTACATATTCAATGACTTTGTAGAGATATTCCTGCTCATGCAATCATGACATTAAACTGAAATGCTTTCAGTTTCAGTTTTTATTACTATTCAAAACAGTCCACATTTGCTGTAATTGCTGCATTTCAACATGTGCACTTATTTCTGTAAGAGCTCGATTTTAATAAACGTCAGGTAAGCTATTACAAGTCCATCCGGATAACTGGATGTAGGCTAGGCCTTCTGGCCGAAACAGACAAATTTTTCTGTATAAACATGCTTAAATCTAGAAATGCATATATGTATGCCTAGAATCTACAGAAGTCATGGATTGTTTCTCTCATAATAAATGATAGGATGACGTTGTAAAAAAAAACATTGGTTGTTTTTCTTTTGACATCTTTGAATTTGGCAACAATTTAAGTTTATGTGATCAAGTCCACATGTATTTCTTAAACCATGAATCTTAGTGCTCGAGGACATTATCGGTAACAAGTTTAAAGGAATTAATGAATCATTCAAATGATTGCCTATCACGTGGAACGAAACACAACCCTACTCTACTGAAAAATTAAAAGATCCCAGGCCACTTTGGTTTGGGGCACCTTCCAGCAAGAGATTCATTCTAGGCTTTTGTCTGAGGATACTATATAAATCTCTTGTCAGACCTTTGGTCCCCAAAAAAATTTCATAAACCTATTTTAGGCAAACCTGGGCAGTGTTTCGCCAAGATAAGAAAGACTTTACGCACGACTTTATGTTCGACTGGTACCTCTTTGTCACGAATAGATTGTATGCCATTTCCTTTAATTTATGCGATTTCTTTTAATTTCCAGTTTGCTCTTTTGGCAATACCTAATTACGGCGCGAGTTCCAAATTCCAGCTTCATTGATAAACAAGTATCCAATGCCCAGGTACATTAACACGTACAGTGTAAGGCGCGGAGCATATCCGTTTACGTTCAGTTTTCGTTGAAGCCACATCAGAGATAGGCATTCTCTCCCCTTATTTTATTTATCCACGTCTTGGCCACGTCAGTTTTTCAACACTTGTTACGCAGTGAGTGTGTTTCTGTTTCGAAACGTCAGTTAATGCTGTAGTTAGAGTCATGTAAACCCACAAGCAGTGGTACGTATCTTTGTTGTCATAAAATGTTAAAATATTCAATGCAAATAGAAATTCTGTGTAGTACAACGCTTACAATAAAAGCTGTCAGCTGAGTTTGTTTAACATACATTTTATATTATATATACATTATGTGCAGTAGCAAATGTAACCTTATATTGCCATTTATTAATTCCAAAAACAGGAAAATAAATGAATTAGGTTTTACGGAAGCTCTCTATTTGCCTCGTTGATAGTAGGCTGCTATTGTTATGATGATAATTATGAATTATTCAGATATTAGTGTGTCACCCTTCATGCTGGATTATGCCACTATATGAAGGATATTTTATTTAGGTATAACTTTGGGATCGTTATTATGATAATGCATTAGTCAGGCAGAATGGATAATTTATTCTAGAAATGTGATTATGCCAGTATGCGTAACTTTAAGAATGACTTGGTGAAACACCTCCCCGGAGAATAGCGACCAGATGCGTGCGATATATTCAATTTGTATACAATCCTATGGAAGCGTGCGATAGTGCGTCGGCGATCATTTGGGCACCAGGGCCAGGGGCAGAATTAGTCCGAAGGCTCCGGCCTCTTCATTCTGGGGGTGTTACACTTCGTTCCTCGTTCCATGACCCCCTCCATTCCTCGTTCCATGACCCCCTCCATTAAATGGAGGGGGTCATGGAACGAGGAACGAAGTGTAACACCCCCAGAATGAAGAGGCCGGAGCCTTCGGACTAGGGCAGAATCAGATTCGACCAACAAACATTTGGTAAAAGTTGGCTCAACTCCTCAAGTTTACACTTTTTAACACCAAAATCGATTAAATTTTCAAAAGATTTCTTGAAATATTGAAGGAGGGGAAAGGAAATAATTTAAAACCATTATTCTGTTTATAATAAACTAAAGTCGCTTTTTTTTGGACTTGTTTTGTGGATGCAGTTACCTGTGTATTTTGGACTTCTGCCGCCGATTTTTGCAATGTTTACATGGCGCGCGCACGCAATCTGGTGGCTATTCTCTGGGTCTGCCCTATTTCATATTTAGTTGCTCAGAATTAAATGAAATTTAACATTAGAGTGAGATCCCAAACGCGCACAAAAACTCAAAAGGGAATCAACCCAGTCACTGGCATGCACTCACGTTCATTCATCAAAGTTGGGATCCCTTTTTGCGCACATCCTGTTCGGACTGTTAACATAAAGTTTGATAAACGGCGCAAAAAAGTTGAACAAATAATAATTTGCTTCTTTCTTGTCTTTAAAATCATGTTACACATTCTTCATCAACTCACCTCCTATCTTGCAAGCTTCTCAGAGGAATTCAGAGAGCAACAATGTTAAAAGATCATGTCATTCCGGATCTCCTTCACGTATTTCGCAAGTCCCAGCGGCCATATTGTATACGATTGCCCAGTAACGTTTGACGTCATAAGTGATTGATTGGTTAGTGTAGTCATCCAGACCCAAATTTTTAATTGACTTTGGAGATGTTCGTTGGGGCACTTTCAGGAGACCAAGCATGGACGTGCAATATCAAAAAGCGTATTTGTCTAGTTTTGAGGTGATATAATTATACTAAACAGCGTATCATGTGTATTTTTCGTATTATTGTATCTTGTATTGTTGTCTTGGAGTCGACATTCTTAGCCTACATGCAGTCCACCAACTTGTTGGCTATACGCCATCATATGCTGATCAAAAAAAATTGAAATATGTGAACATTTAAATATTAAGTAAAATTGGCAACTTATGACGCACAATTGTCGATTCATTATTTTCATGTCAATGTGATAGAAGGTTGCTTTTTATTCCCAAATTATGATTTTTTTTTCCAAACTGCAACTAAAAGATATTGGATCATCGAGCTTCAGACTAGGCTCAGTAAATCAGTCAGTATGTATCGCTAATTGGATATGACAACTCCATTGAGTTGAAGTATTTATTCAATCTGTAACAGACAGAAAAAGAACAAGAAATTCTAATAAGTATTTTGCAATCTTTCAAAAATACACTGTCATGCATTTTAAATAAAGGAATTGTTTTCTCATCAAAGAACACATCAATGCCTGTCTTCTTTGTTATCGTAATTAAATATTCATACATGCAAATGTCTGCATCTTACTTGAATGTATGATCGTCTGATCCGACTCATTTGCATATATGTATATCTAATTTTACATTTCTTTTGTTTTCCTTATAATCGTTCAAAAGATTAGCGTCTAGAAAACTCTTAATCGTAAATGTGAAAATTTGTCACTAATATTTGCCATTTGTAAAATAAACTTTGCTTCAGAAAACCTATGGCCATAATTCAGAGATTAAATTTCTCAACCACATCAAATGTTTTGAATCCAAATACTCTCCAATTCTTTCCGATAAAGACAAAACATTGTTTCCAAATTTATCTTCCGTTCTGCTTTAAATCAATGACAATATAGAACTTTTGGCAGTTCCAAGGCAATTGCAATTAAAGTGCAACTCAAATAAAATAACTATTGATTGCTTATCAAAAGACAAGCCTAGAACTTGTTTCAGAAATAAACATGAATTGTCTGAACATTTTCAGCACCTACAAATCAACTCAAAACTGTGCATAAATTATGCAAATTAGCCTACTTCTTCTCCATGTAGCTAATGAAAGTTGCTTTACTTGCCGGCATGTTATCAAAGTGAAATATCAACAAAATTCCACTACTTGAATGTTTCTTACATTCATTTCGTTTTGTTCTGATTAGAAATAGTCTGAAAATATCTTGCAATCAAATTTTAGCCAAAAGACAGACTCCTTTCTTTAGCAATACAAATTAAATATGTTGTCAAACTAATTCTGACATAATTCCCTTATTCTTATGTCATAAACGTTCATGCCAATGAACAGCAACTTTCATTTAGCTTTACATATTCATCTAGCAGAACCTGGAAATTATTCACGGGCTGCATTACTTTTAAATGCTTTAATTCTTCTTGAATAAATCTGTCCTGCATTTCCGGTTAATGAATTACAGTGCAACCCCTTTCTTCTGACGTGTTTGGTGTGAAATTATTACCCCTTTTTAAANCTTCAAATAAATAAATCGTAAGGTTGCCCTTGAAGGAAGACAGTGATGTTGAGTTTTCAGACTCAGTGGAAGGGCATTCCACAGAGTTGGGACACTAGACTTTTTTCTTCTTTTCTTCAAATGCACATATGGGATTATGTTTCTTTTTTAAAATGATTCCCCAGACAATGTGTCAATATAAAATAAAGAAAAAATACCTTGTGGAAGCTCTTCTGCAGGAACGTCTGCAGACCTAAGAGACTTCTTCTTCTTTGGCGGCATGTTGTCTTATCCTTGAATCCCCTTGATTTAATCTGGTTTTTTAAAAAAAATTAAAAATCTAGTTATTCAATTGTGTGTACTACTGGTCAAATAAATACTTTCTTTTGAAAGATTACATTCCATCAAGATTCCTGACATTAGAAAAATGTAAGATTGCCTCTTTCCAAAAAAAATAATGAGAATTCTAATGGATACAAAAAAAAATATAGCCAAAAATGCAGGGACAATTGCTTTACTAACTAGAGCAAAGCATTGTAATTCAGCAGTGTGTAATTGGACATATAAGAAGAAATTTCAAAGAGCCAGACAGTCTCAATGGAACGAAGAACGAGGTTTGAATATCCTGGGAGTAAGCAAAAACTAATCTGCCACATTTTTCCAGTGCTGCATTTTTCCCCTTTTGAATTTTGTAGAAATTATTTCATTAATGGTATAAATCATGAAGATTTATCCTTTAAAAAAAATTCCCTATATAATCTTGAAGAAATTCATAAAACATTCCATGCAATACAAGTTTCACAATTTTTTAATGAAATCTATGCATTAAAATCCTGTTACTGTTCCATCACTCAATAACGTTGTGTCTTTTAAATTGGTGGACAGAGGCTTTCGGACGGTACAAAACAAGTGCGCATCTGCTATGCTCAGTAAATGACAAGTGCGTCACCGATGTGCATATCTATTGTGCCCATCAGATGCTGATGTGCATTTGTTTTCTATCATCCACCACTCTTTGTCCACCAATTTTGACACGCTATTTGGGGTACCTTACCGATACTGGTAAATTCAATTAATGGACACTTTAAAGCGAATATCGAGTACTTGCAAAGAACTTCAATTTGGAAAAATGAATGATTAAAATAATCTGATGTTACAAACAAAGCACAATGTGACTTGTGTAGACAAGGGAAAACTAATATGATAACCTCAAACCGGTTAAAAGCAAAATTATGTAATTCTCCACGTGCTCTGTCCACTGCAGCAAACACAGGAAGCAGCGCGTGGGACTGGTATAAAATCTGTCGGCCCAACATGGCCCAATTTTGACCCTTTATTTGCACATTTCTCTGCCATTATACATTTTCTTGCAAAACACTTTGGCACATATTAT
>BQKZ01007641.1:13190-28168 GCA_036244855.1 Temnopleurus reevesii | reverse complement strand
GCATCGCTACGTACGGTGCCTCACATATACGCTTCATGACGAGTCGTGTGTATGCGATGTCTACACGAGATGTAACCTTTTTTCAGTAGCCTAGGAGTGAAGTTACACTTTAAGACCGAGTTGCGGAATAAGGTCGGAACAGGCCACGTTTGGTTTTCACGTAACGCAGTATTACGTGACTAATTTTCAGGATGAACAAATTCCTGGGATATATCGTCCGTGTTTCCACGAAGTGACGGGAGCAAGGGGGTAATGTTACACGAAATGAGTTACAACTCGGTGAAACGTGCCCCTACTTTTAATAGAATCAACACGTTGTTTGATGGGATGCCCGTTGACTTGGCGCTATGTCGGGATTTCGTTGTCTTCATGCAGCAAACCCTTTAGCTCCTGTCACTTTGTGAAAACGAAGACGACATTCTTCATAAGTTTGATCGAGATCACCTGGGGTCCGTAACATAAAATATATACCGTCACTTTTGCGATCAGTCGCAAACTGTATTACATGAATTCCAATAAACTTGCGATTTATATCAATCGTGCGATCGATTATGCAACGTAACCCTGGTCTTTCTGTCATATGGCATGGATTTCAAGTCTATCGGCAGAAATCCCACCTCAAAGGAATACAGATCGTCGGCAGTCCAAACCTCAATACTTCCAAGAAAAAAAAACCACACACAATGCGGTCGTAATGACGTCCGTTGCCAAAGTTATAGAGTAACAAGAATCCAAGCAAATCTTATCAAGTCGCACTGGTTTGCGATAATGTACCACAGAAAGAGGAGCTTATCGCCAAACTAATACGCATAAACATTGCGCTTGATAACAACTTTGTTAAACCATAGAGGTAAAAGAGCTCTTTTACCTATATGGTTAAACACACAACACAGCAAACAATAACGAGGCCCGTACGTAGAATTATACCTGGGTTGGGTGCTTTTGAAGTGCGCATATCAACGCTTTAAAGCCAGTGTTTAACCTTGTTTTCTTTAAACAAAATTCTCAACTGCCAGATTCTAGAGGTTATCTGAAAGGTTGATGGTGCATATAAACTAAACTTGGAAAATATTANTTAGGGGAATATGCGTGTCTAGGGTATTGTGCCACCTAAAAAAAAGTCTACAGCAAATTGTTTGCACCCTTATACATCATCATCTACTACTTGAGCAAATTTACTTCAGGTTTAATCTTCACACATCGATCAAAAAGTTACAAGATCTGCAAGCAAACCAGGAATTGAGAAATGAAGTGCTCATAACACGTTTTTATTTTTACGAACTTTACATTTTTTTACAATCCAGATAATTTTTAAGACAATAATCAGATCCCCTGCTGTTAAATACATAATTTGACACATTCATAAGAAACTTGATGCGATAAAAATTCGATTTACTGCAATGAATACCTTGATTGTATTATGGCTTTCTTGAAAGCAATACATTTCTATAGGTCACGAAAAATATAGACGGTTGCCCAAGGATGTATTTTTAGTGAGAAATATTGACGGTCGGTCGAAAAAATGCTTTTAATCTATTTTTTTCTTGAGATTTAAATTCATCTTATATGAAAAACAAGAATACAAACTTCGGCCTCAAACTAGTCTGGACCTCAGACTCCCACCCTGATCCAATTAAATTATTCACTAGAAACAGATGGTAATTGCTGTCTTTTGGGAAAATATAATGAATTTGGGTAAAAAGAATGATAATATAATAAATTCTTTTATGTCATTTTTCATATGGAAATTCATGAAATGTACATCAGTTGGGATTTGTTTTATATGTACGAAAAATAGCAATTAGCTCTACTCGTGACGAACAATTTACTCTTGAAATATCCATATACAGATCATATCAATTAGAATTGTTTATTAGTAAAATATAAACTGTACAAATAAGATTACAATCATCACAATAATAGTATGTGTCTCAAAGAGAAAGGCACTAAAAAGACATTGTATATCTTTACAATAATAAAGTAATTTTGTCAAAACCTTATACGATTACATTCATATATACCGGTAACTAAAATTTATCCATGTCACGATTTCCAGAGCGCAAATATATTGTTGTTGGTGCATACAGTTCCTCTTTTGAAATACTAGACTTTCGCTTTACAACGCGACTGCCGAAGCATTCATTTACGCATTTTGTAAAGGTTGCCATTTGCTGCACAAAATGACGTGCAAGGCCCCTATAGGACCAAATTGTATTCCAGAGCAGATTGTCCTCCACTTTAGCTTCCGTCTTGGGTAGCGTTGGCGTCGTAAAACGAAAGCTCTGTACTGAAAAATATTGAACGCATGGGTTGAACCCCTTGGCCCGTATTCCGATAGCGAAGTTTAAGTTAACCCTGGTCTAAATATGTGGTTTAAGTATGGGAAGCCAAAAGAGGCTTCAAGCTATAACAGTCAATGTTTAATTTACCAGGAAATTCGGCACTCATAGAATTAAAAACTGTCTTGGAATAAAAACTTAGATAGTTTTCTACAATATTAGGCCATGGGAAAAGAGAGCAGTTTACATAAGAATTATACAGTTTCAAGAAAGTTTTACCACATTGGGCTACCCATACTTAAACCACAGATTTAAGCTCTAGTTTAGGTTAAACCTGATATCAGAATACGGGCCCTTGACTATACCCCAATACATTTCTTCTAATGCGGACTAGATTTTGATTCATACCACTTTGACTTTGGACACTCATAAGCGTTAAAAGACATTGACTTTTTTTAATTGCGTTACGAAGGTACGATATAGCCCTCTGTTTCCAAGGCGGTGTTTAATGTTACAGGCCCTTGTTGCAGATTTACACATTAATTTACGGAAGACTGGTTACATAACCTCTCTCATATACTCATGGTAGTTCACTGTGTGCAAACAATCGTAACCAGTCATGCCTAACTCTACGGACAGCTATGAAGCACATTTTATGCTTAAAACATTGTGAAAGAATAAAAATTGCGTTGCAGTTCTTTCTAAAAAATAGAAAAAAATCCCCTTTAAAGAAATGATAACATTTAAAGCTCAAACTGAAACTCGATACCACTTCCATCCATGGTTTGGTTGTAAACGGAATCAAAATACTCGTTTTGCGCCACGGTAAAATTGTCCTTCCAGTTTCCAACTTTTCCTGTAGATATAAAGAAAATATTTCATGGTTAAAATTAGTAAATCCTTTACTCAAAGATTATGGAGTGTTGTATAAAATCAACTTCAAAACAACTGAACATTCGCAAACGGTGACGAGCATTTTCATTCGCACACATTTGCAAGTGATTTGCAGTTAAATTGAGACCAATTATAGACTACTTTCGTAATTTATTCAAATTGACATTATTTACTTTTGCCCCGAGACGGACTATGTTTATGATGCATTCAACTTTCAAGAGATAATGAAAGTACAATATTCAGAATACTACTTGCATACACTAACGTTGTTAGGTTGGACAATCATTGTAGCTTGACCAACCTGGTAACAACCACTGCTTGCTATTAACATTCCTTTAATTGGAATGCAATCATTCCATATCGGGTGAACAAATAGTTTGTCATTGTGCGTTTGACAGAGAAGCGTACATAAAGTTGGAATACATTACAAAAGTGGTCTATTGCACTATGTAGCAACGCCACCATAACCATGATACCTACCTTTTCTGAGGTAGGGCAGTTGCCCGAATAGCCTCGTGATGGACTTGCCCGTGTCCCCCATCCCCTCCTCAATCTGCTGATACGTCTTCTGCATCCCCTTCATCTCTGTCAGTTCAACAATCTTGTCCAACTTTTCGTCCGAGAGAGGGCGCCCCAGAAAATCGGCTACGCGTTTGACGCTTCCTTTAAGATCCTACAAGTGTGTAGAAATTATAAGGAGAATTGACATTGGGCTTGTAACATAAAAGAAGCAGCACCGTATATGATACCTATCTACACCCTATATGGGTTCATAACCTGAGGTCAATTTCACGAAATAGTATTTAGCAATTCGTTTCTTGCTAAGACGTCTTAAGTTCTTGTATGTTCTGGTCCGTATTAACGTTTACTTCTATGTCGAGAGGTTGGCTAAATAAGTGAAGACGTCTTATCAAGCAAATGATAGCTCAGACTATGTCATGCAATATTGGAACCAGGGGTTTCTGCAAATGTACCCGTTTGTTCATCTTATTCTAGTAGTGTATATTTTAACATACAGTATTATCTGGGCCAACAAAAAATTCTTACCTTATGAAAGTCTTCGTATTTGCAAAGTAGAACGTTGGGGTCTTCCTTGTGGCCGAACCATCCCTTTATATGCCGGAACCAATTACCACCAAACACTGACGAAAAAAAAAAGGATTATTATTTTGATTTATTAAGTCATGAAATTATAAGGTCGACTCACACCCTTGCGTATGTGACTTGCGTCGGCCCAGTGTTTTGTTTTAATTCTTATATTATTATCACAAAGATTTAAAATGATTGAATTCATAAATACTCTTTCTGCTAGGTTTTGTGATCGGAATGAAATCTGCGTACCTTGGAGTTTATAAGCTATCCTTAAAATGATTAAGAATTAATAAGCTCGTGAATAACATTTTTGGTTATTAGGGTATTAGGATGTTTACAAATTAGGGACAAAGGATTCCAATTTGCAACAACATTTTTTTTGGCAGTGCGTGATTATATTTGTGCGTTTATAACAGTAGTAGGGCTCATACTTGGAGCCGAAACCTTAAAGGGGAACCAACCCCAGGAATTATCGTGCTCTCATTGAATTAGGAACAATCAGATGAACAAACTGTGAAAATTGGAGCAAAATCAGACAATCCGTTCACAAGTTATGAATTTTCAAAGTCGCAGATATTTGACGATCACTGCCGCTCATGGGGATCCGCGCGATCGGCAACACCGACTGAATCTGTGACGCCATGTCGGACAACTCCTCATGTACTTTGTACATATAATTTTTGAGAATGGATTAATTTAAAATCTAGAGTAAGGTTGCAACATCATTCTTCTCAAAATACATGTAGAATCAATACAGAAATGCTATACCCAAACAGAAAATTTGCATTTTGCTGACTTTTCCGAAAAAAATGTTTTTTTTTTCATCTGTTTTTCCTTCATTCAATGAGAGCACGATAATTCCAGGGGTTGGCTCCCCTTTAAGTTTTCAGAAACTACGACACTACGACTGAAGCTTATAGGCCTACGTGCAGCGCAAAGGCGATTTTGCGCTAGTCGCCTTCTCGATCGACTTCTCAACCCAGATAAGACGTCAAAGCGAGTGTCTGAGCACAAGTTGCCCTTTAGATTTTTGCAAGTTGCCTTCTCACCCTTTCGACCAAAAGAAGGCGCCTTGGTGTGTTGAACAAATTGCCGTCGCACCGCACGTATAAGCTTCCGTAGAACTGTCCTAGTTTCTGAAACCTTGGGTCCCGGTCACATAGAGGCCCGGTAGCAACACGATTCAATACGACTCTTCGTTAATTCACAGGTAATTGCCTCAGAACAAAGAGTCGTGTTAAGTCGTGTTCCTTACGGGGCTCTATGTGACTGAGGCTTTAAGGTTTAATCAGCAACACAATATAAAATATTTTCGTAAGATAAAGTGGGTCAAAGATAATAGATCCGTACGCCGTGTACTAAACTGTGCGGGCACAACAATCACAAACGTGTTCTTATTTGAATGGCATGAAAAAGGACCATTGAATTGGTCTTTAACTTTTACGTAAATAGTTTATATCGCATTCAGATCTAAATGTAGACAAGGTTTATAAACAAAAACACCACTTACTTTTGTCGGAGAGAAAGAATGGCACCCATCCTTTCCAACCCTCCATTTCCGCGGGCAACGCTGGTCCGATGAACTTGAAATACGACACCGCTACATCCTTAGGGTTTCTCGAGAAATAGATGACCTATTGGATGGAAGCAGAGGGTCATATTCATTTATTTTATTTATTTTCAGTTTTATTTATTTTCAGTATTATTTATTCAGGGTAGCCTCATCAGTTAAATAATTGCTATCCTTGAGGGCCCTGAGACAAAAACAATACAAATTCTATATCCAAATACAAGCAATACAGTTATCTAGTGTTACAAAATGCATAACGTTTTAAAGTCTTATGCATAAAAAGTATAAGAAGCAAACATAAGTATATAAAGATATATATATGATTATATGATATGATATGATATATTTACATAATCTTTATATAATACTTTATCTTTACATTTGTGCGTTCATAACAGTAGTAGGGCATCTTCAAAGATAAACTATCATTTATATATATATCTATTTCATATCTCTTTATAAGATATGAAATACATATATGGACATCATTTGAATTAACATTATTATCACTGGTCGATATAAAGGAAATTCCTAAACAGAAAAAGGTGAGGGATCCGATAAACGAAAAAAAAAACACACACACAAAAAGCAAAGAACAAAAAAACACAAGAAAAACAAACAGACACAAGGGGGGGGGGGAGTTGATTTCTATCTGAAATATGTTTTCTTTTTTATGCTGGTCCGATGAACTTGAAATAGGAAACCGCTACATCCTTGGGGTTTCTCGAGAAATAGATGACCTATAGAAGGGTAGTGGAGGGTTGCAAACATGTGATTGATCCGATAAACCAAAACAAACCCACAAAAAAGAACTTGAGACAAAATGTGATTATCTAATTTTATATCTATCAAGATATCGAAGTCTCGGGGTTTGGGTGACTTATAGAATATCATATAGTTGCATTTTTTAGATCAATATTGTTAGTGTATTGGCAGCAAACCAATTGCAGACTTTATCCAGTTCGGCGTTAACAGCTTGGGATAACATTTCCATGAGAGTACAAAACATTTGTGTTGTCTGCATATATAATAAAGGACAGAATGTTAGATGATCTGTAAATTTCATTAACACATGGGATAAAAAGCAGTGGACCTAGCAGTGAACCTTAATTCTGACAAAGAGACAATTGTGTCCCAAAAGGAAATTATAGTTTTTTTTTTGTACATGATACGTTCTAGCATTTTAGAAAAAGCAGAAAGAACTGAAATATAAATTGCATTATCAAGTGAAGATTTGTTGGTAAAATCTCAAATTATGGGCACGTTTGAAGAAAAACATTACCCAAAATAATGTTTCTTCAAGAGGAGCAAGAAAATCAAATCGGCAAAACAAAACGAAATGATTAAAATTGCACAGCTAATAAGTAAACTGTGAATGTTTCAATATTAGACAAATTGGCAATTGACGACGTCATATAGGTGCACAACTGGCCATTTACCATATTTATATCAATGCTATAAAATGTTACTTTCCCCCCAAAATATGATTTTTGTAGAAATGATGAATTTTGCACCATGACTATAAAGAAAATTCTATTTAGTAGTGCAACATGTCTGAAAATTTCCACCGATTTGCTCAAATTTCAAGATTTTCAAAAAGTCATAACTTTTTATTACTTGTCTGATTTTCTTCAACATTGTTTGCTCTGCTCGCCAATGTTTTCTGCTCCTGTTACAAGAATACTATTTCTTGGTATACTCTTCTTTTAAAGCCATATTATCGGATTTACCTTTGATTTCTTGATCTGCTCCGGTGCGAACTCTTCGAGGATATGGGAACACATGACTCGCGGCGACTCCCACTTGGACATCGCCTCGCACCCCGGCGTGATCGTAGAGAGCCCGTCGACGTTGTGCGAGAGGGCGAGGTCGAGGGCGTATACCATGTGGGTTCGGTCAATCTTCTCGACTTGGACATCGTTCATGATCAGGGACACGATCTCGAAGATCCAATGCGTGCCTGGTTGGGAATGAAAACAATATGTAATGCGAAAAGAGAGGAAATTGGTAGAGAGACAGGTAAATAGATATATAGATAGATATATAGATAAATAGAAAGATAGAGAGAGAGAAAGAGAGATAGAGAGAGAGGGGGAGGGAGGGAGAGAGAGAGCGTGGCTATGTAGAGACTATACGCACTAAGCAGAGGACTTTAAAAAAAACAGGGAAATTGATAGATAGATACATAGATAGACAGATAGATAGATAGATAGATAGATAGATAGAGAGTGGTAGGGGGTGGGGGTGGGGTAAGGGGAGTGGAGCATGGGGAAACAATTTCATTTTATAAAGCGTTAGGGTGGCCACCATATTACGCCCATATTGTGACGACAAACACTTGAAATGTAAAAGGTCCAAACAAATGCAACGCTGTCCGGGAACACCTTTTCCATGTTTTTGGGTGCGGTATTTTACTGTTTGATGAAAAAAAATTAGCAACAAAAGGTTATGATTTTGAATTCTGCGGAGTGTTCAGATGATTTGAAGCGTCGTGATCATTTTCTTTTTGCTGACCGTGTAAATGAAAAAAATGTGTAAACTTGCACCTTATCGAGATTTGTCGCAGACTGCACATTTTCGCGAATTTGTGCATCCCTTTTCTTAGTGTGTATAGTCCCTACATTTGTTTGGCCTGTGCTATCATGTATTGTAGGCCTGTGCTATCCTGTATGCTTGCACAAACCATTGGCTTTCGGTATTGCATTTTTGGCAGTGTAAAGTGCTATAGTGATTTATCTATAATTTCATTGCTCGTTTCTAAACATTTGGTTGCTCAAAGATTTACACAGAATTCTTTAGCGAGAGGGTTATGTAATCAGTCATTTTCAGGAGAGATTGAGGAGTATACTGATTTGCTATTGAGAAAGAGCCTTTCATTCACCTTTTAGAGTCTATTCTTCAAGCACTGAATAGCCATTTTATTGTTAGTGTAAGAAAATTAAACAGAAATAAACAGAAAACAGGTTGTATGGGATTCTCATGTTAACAATAAAATGGCTATTCAGCTTTTTTTTTCAGGGGAAAGGGGCCAATTTCTAATTGGTGCTGATCAAGATAAATATACATGTATAAGGTTAATTTGCCTGCCATCCTCCCCCCCCCCCCCATTTTCCTCGGATAATATGAGTAAAAGACTACTTTTTACTTCGAGTGTATTTTTTTTCAAAATTGTCCTGATTTTGAAATTTTACTTATAATGGCATGACTGCATGGCTCGGCACTTATAACCAGGGTAATGATTATGGTACCTACCGTACTGTATCAAGCGCAGTAGAATTATGCATATACTGATTTCGCTATATAAATGGACCTTGTATTGTAGCACCATAGTTTGTAGAGTTTAATAAGTATAAGGCTATGTTTAAGAAGTATTTGTTCAACAAATAATTTCAATGTACATGAACCCAGTGTGCAATGCGAGATGTACGTTGTTTTCTTGCTTTTTAAAGCAGATCCTTATTCTCCATTCTGTTATTTATTTTTTCTGCTCTGTAAGCGCATAGGGACATGCCATGGTAAATGCATTTGCAATTCAGCCTTTGGCTGCAAGAAATGATTTGATTAAAAAAATAAACCATTGCTAGTTATGTTATGCGCTATATACATGATATAAGAACTTGATATTATTATTATCATCATTATTATCATATTTTCATTATTATTCTATTATTATCATTATTATTATCATTATTATTATTATCATTATCATTCTTTCATTATTATTATTATTATTATCATTATAGTACCTGATTTAGGGTAGGTCACAATGTAGACATCATCGGGTCTAGTTTCCCATTCTTTCAACGATTCGATGATTTCAGGGAGTTGCATCGCGTGCAACGCCACGCCCTTATACTCGTGAGTTTGGTTGAAGACATCGATTCCAGCAAGCTCTTTGGCGGTGCCCTTGGATATGTCCGAGTCAGCCATCTTTGAAATAAATTCTCACAAATTTTGTCCGAAAATGTCGAAAGGATTCCTCAAATGATCTGCTAGTCCGATGCTTGGCTCCTGGTTAAAAGATTATAATGATGTGAGATGAAGCACACAATTCTACAATAGCACCTCTCGATGTATAGACCTATCTGTTCGGACCGCTTAGTTCTAAATGAGACAGGCCTACTCAAAAGAAGCTATCTTTTGACCATGGATATGTCATGGACTTATTAGAAATGGAGTANTATTAATCGTCCATCTGTAAAACGGTCCTTGCTCCAACACTGTATTGCTTTTACAAAAAATAGTACAGGTTTATTTCGATTGAATAGACAAATAGATAGAATGGTATCTGTCATTGGGTATATATTTTGAAATAACTGATGGGAAAATGAAACTTGTGAAGATTGTATGTTATCACATTATCGATGACAATGCAATGCGGTATCAAATGCAAATGATTTTTTATGTACTTTTTTATCGGATTATTACACATTACAGTACCGAACATTATACGCCACGTTACATTACAAACGAAAAATTGTTTACGTCGCAATGAAATCAGCGCGATCTTGAAAATTTCTATTATGTCTATTGTGTCGTATGTTTTAGAGTGACCGAACAGTGACCAACATTTTATATCATGTATATGTATAGCTTTGGTAAAACAGTGCATGTTTATATGTCGATTGGATATGCAAATAGATATAATATTTACCATTGATGATATATTTAGACACAACTATTGCCCAAACAAAAATTCTGATAATTCTAAGTTAAAATCTATCATATATTTCATATTAATTCCTATAAAATAATGGTATAGAACTCGTACGTGCTAATTTCAGTCTCAATCGCACATACTAGTACCGACATCAGAAGGGGGGGGGGGGGGGTGGGTGTCGAACCCCTTATCAAATATAACAAAGCCCAAGAGATAACTCTGATTCAGGTTCAATCGACTGTGAGTAATACGTTTAACTTCCAGCTTAAGACCCCCACAATTAGAAATGGGATGATTGCTTAATGGTCTCTTGATACTAAATATAAAACACACTTATCAGAATAATCGGATTATCCTATAATTGGTGACTTTTTGGTGTACTGAATACCAGTATGTTTAATAGGTGGTTTTATTGACTCTAAGCGCTCTTGTAGATTTACGGAATCAAACACATAGTATCTTCTTTTTTTATCTTCTTACCATTTGATTTTCAAAAGAATATCAGCTTCACATTCAAATATACTCCCAAAACACTCATTGTTGTTATTTTTATTGAGCAAAGATATACTTTGTTCCTTGGGGTCTTTTTTGTCCAGGCGACGGCTCCAACTCAAACATTACTTACGGGGTTTTCGTCTGCTTAAATTGCTTGTCATCTTTTATTTTGCTAGTATGAAAATACAAGAATACAACATAAAACATCAACTGCCGCCATTGTTCGTTTCGATCTAATGGTGCAAGTTTGAATTCTTTCGAAATGGTGCAAGATTGCATCTAAAAAGGCGCTTCCAGTGTTGTATTATTTTGCATACTTAAAAAAAAACTTTGTTTTCTTAATGTGTGCATCATCACTACTACTACAACTACTACTACTACTACAACTACTACTACAACTACTACAACTACTACAACTACTACTACAACTACTACTACTACTACTGCTAGAACACTCTCGGAAACAATCTATCCAAATTGAAACCGAATGAGGAAAAATCAGATGGACAAACCTTGGAAATGTCAGCAAAGTCAGACAACCCGTTAAAAAGTGATGAATTTTCAAATNGCTTTAAGATTACCATGATTACAGTCTTTTACTGCAGAATCTTTATCATTTACTCACTGGAGGCACTGCACAATATGTAAGACTGTGACCGAAGGCTAGTCCGTAACACTGCTTGTTCCGTTGCAACATTCCTGGGAGGCAATGGACCTTTAAGTTAGTGTAGGGATGTTGGACGGTGTGAACAGGCTCTTTTCTGACCATGCCAGCGAGGTGCAAATCACCTCAAGGTCAGAACCTCCCCAGCTCGGGACCTGGGTAGTTGGGGCACGCATTTTTTAATTCGGTGTAACAGGGGTCCTAGGTTACTCCGTATTGGTTAAAGGTAAGAATGAACATTGTGATGCTTAATATATATTTTTTTTTTTCATTCTCTTCTTTTCTTCTGAAAATCTAACCCTCAGAGAAAATACCCGACGGTGAAATTCTAATCACAGACGTCACGCATGACTCCGCGTTCATACAATGGAGGAACTATTCGTCCGCGCCCTACACCATTGTGACGTCACCAAGCGACGCAGTGGCTGAAATGGGCTCAATCTCTGACGTAGCAGTACATCTTGCTATTCTTATGCCAGAAACGTTGATAATTGTCATGGTGTGTGAAGTAGGGGCTAGCGGGATCATTCTTGCAACTGGAAACTTTACAAGTGGTAACAAAAATATATATCTTACAATGACCCTATTATAACATACTTTGTCAAATTGTAAGAAAATATATCTATCTTTCTATCTATCTAAGGCCGACTCAAACCTTTGCGTTTTTAGCCTTCGTTTACCCAGCATTTTTGAAAATTAAAAACGTTCCCGATCGCACAACATACGTGGATCAGACGATGGACTGACGTTCGGCTTGCCCTCGAGGAGCGTACGCTTGACGTCAAACCACCGTTACTTTATGACCTGCATTTTTAATTCTAAAAAAATACTGGGCCGACGCGGGCTAAAAACGCAGAGGTGTAAATCAGTCTTTAGGGGGTATTGTTCGAAAGTTGCAATTGATGGGAAGTTGCGGTTGATCGTAACGCGCCAATCGAAACCATTGTTTCATGCGCATCTTTGCAACTAACATGCAGTTGAATTATAATAAACTGCATCATTGCATCAACACCTCTTTATAAGCTTAAAGGGGAACTTCACCCAGACATTGATGCACTCTCAGTGGATGAAGAAAAATACAATGGTCTATCTGTGAAAATTTGAGCAAAATTCGACAATCCATTCAAAAGTTATGAATTTTCAAAGTTTTGATTTACACTTCTCATGGGCTCCTTAAATTGACAAACGTACAGGCACGAAATGGCTGCCAACATGGAGAACTCTCCATTCGCTTTGTACACAAAATTTCACATTTTCCTCTTTTTCCAGAAAATTAGACAAAATTGTGTTTCTTCGGTTAAATATTTTATAGCCACATCAATTCTGTAAGCATTCCAGAAAGAACGGTGTTGATTCCTCATTTAAAATACGATATTGATCCATTTTCAGTATATTTATATACAAAGTGAATGAGGAGTTCTCCATGTACGACATCACAGATTATGCTAATTAGCTATACGCATAAAAAATCTAAGGATGCCTAGCACAGGTGGAAATGATAACTTTGAAAATAAATAACTTTTGAACGGATTGTCCAATTTTGCCCAAATATTCACAGTTTGTTCATATGATTTTTCTTCATTTACTGACAGTACATTATTGTCTGGGTGTACACTGTAAAATGCAAGATTGTAGTCATCAAAGTAAATAAGCCACAACGCCTATAACCCCTCCTATTTCGTACACATTCATTCATCCTGCATCCTGATCGTTACAAATCTATACCTTCAAAACATATTGTTTTAATGCCCCCCCCCCTTTTTTTATATATTGTTTTATTAATGGTGGTATCTCATAGGACAATGTTATTTTTAGCTGTCTTCTCATTCGATTTTATTAGTATGTTTTACCTTGTACACGAAATTACTTTTATACGTTTGAATGGAATATATAAGAATTTGAATTGTTTAGTTCATTTTATTTCTTTCGAATTGATTCACAGGTTTTGGAGAAACAAGCACAAGGGAACCCGCAAACTCAGCTACCAGTCATATACATCACACCACGCGTCTATTTGACTGTATAATGCTCTTCATCTTCTGCGCACAATTGCTCTTGTACAACGCGCAATAACATACGATCGATTTAAGTAGTAGCAGTAGTAATAATAAATAGTAATGATATTAGTAATGATGATAATAATAACAATAATAATAATAGTAATAATGATAATAATAATAATTTTGATAATATTAATAATAATAGTAGTAATTATAATAATTCAAGTTATATAAAAGCATTTTAGTTTGGAAAATTCTCTATGAGCTTAAAAATATCAATTCATTTTTAGCATACAATGAAAGAAGAAATCAATATTTATAATTGAGCAACCATGCTCCTGACCAGAAGACCAAAGAGCGGGATGAAAGCCTTGGACACAGATGCGTCTATAATGTCAGGTAGCTGTATCCACAATGAAGGGCTTGCCGATGATATAATTCTCCAAAAGACATTACGATACAAGAGAAATCTACGATTTTCTCGCGCATTTCACGAGATTTCTCAACTGAGAAATGGCGAGATTTTTAAGTCGGTTTGGATTACAGATTGTTTCGCCCGGCAAGTCTTCTTTGTAGTATTTCCACGGGGTTAAATTGAATATTGTGACATTCTAACACCCTTAATCCATGCATTCTTTTTAATCAAAGCATTTAAACCAGTGCCAATCCAGAAGCATTCCTCAAAGACCATATATCATGTTGCATTTTGACACCTGATAATTTCTTGTACATGCAGAAGTCAACATAACGTACAGGTACGCATGTAGCTTCAAGTCCAGAAAAGATTCCTAATTACATGTAGTATGTGTATTACTGGGAAAAGGGCAGTTTTCATCAATTAAAGCTTTCGAAGATTTAGAATTATCTTTATGATGAAGTGACAAAGTGTATAAGTACGTTACATGGACTTTCACATGAAAAATTGACCCGACCCCAGTATAACAAACGTTGTCAAATTGTATGACAAATTATCATGTATATATTTTGTAAATATTTGTCGTCGATTATTCAAACTCTTCTTTTAAAGTAGAGTTTTCTTCTTTTTTTGTGAAATGGTATTTTAGTTTTCTTTGTTATTTCTAGTATTAATGACATGAAATAGAAATAATCAATTAATCAATTAACACAAGGTGGAATAAACATGCACGATTGACAAAATACAAGATGGATTAAATATATACAAATAATAAATAACTAATTTGTCATGATTTAATCTGTATTTGTAACATTATTATCATTCTACTACTATAATTATCATTATTATTTATCTTTATCATTTATATTATTATTTATAGATTTTTTTCTTAGGGGGGGGGGGGGGGGG
>BQKZ01007640.1:0-29008 GCA_036244855.1 Temnopleurus reevesii | reverse complement strand
CACCATGCACCACCAATTATCAACAATAGGAATGATATAGTGGGCGATTCCTCACCAAAAGAGTTCTTTTTTTGTATGAAATAAACATTCTTTGCCTTATCCGTCGCCCCTGCTCGTTCAACCTCAATACCTGCATACAATAACCTGAATACAGCACACCTTTCGTCGTATAAAAGCAGTGATTTATATGGACTGGGATTAAGCAAGGAATAAACAATTTACGTGCATTTTACATATCGCAAGCCTGATCGTGATTTGAGCGAAAATTACAGCTTTTGGATACGACAGAAGCGCATGGGTTTGCAATGGATTGGTTTACGGATTCTACGCAGATTTTAGATTGATTTTCATGAAGGATTTGATATGAGTTTTGTAATTGAACAACGTTTGTGAATGTAACCGATATGGGTCTATATAGGAATATGCATAGCGTGCTGCGGTAGGCGGGTGAAATCGGATCTCGTTCTCATGTGAACAGTTATACTCATTTATACTGGTGGTATTAACGTATGATACTTCATTCTCTTCTCGGTATTTGAGGATCTGTTAGGATATCATGTATAAGTAATGATGCAGATTGGCTAACTTCAAACGAACAGACGGTTATTTCACGGAAGAGCCACTTCTGCCAGTCCCTTCATTTACTCGGAATGCATGGTTGCCGTAATACACCAATATGGGGACTTAATACCGTTTGGATTATTTTCGATTGAAATCTAAAAATAAGGGTGCGCCAAAAGCCTTCAAGGAGCTCAGTCAGAATTGGAGCATGTTACCGCTACGGTGATATCGCGGAGGATATACCTTGCCCGACATACCGCCAGAGCACCTTGACTAAAGCACAAGTCGTCGAGGTTCCAGAGAGGTTTTAAGGCGATATTTGGCGCGCCCGGGACACGGAACTATCTCGCCGTCCGGGAAAACTGTCCAAAGACGCGAGCAGCACTTTACCTCCAACATGGGCAAAATGGCGTGTTGCAATTGCATAAGATCGCCAAATACATATGCCTTCAAGACTGCTTTTGTCCTGTTTCTGCAAACGCTGTATTCTTTGGGCACCCTGAAGGCCATTGGGGTCTATGTACCGGGACTGATCAATGGTATAGGACTTACACCAACGGATATTGGTATCGCTCTGGGGTTCTTTGGTGCCTTCANTCATCATCATCATCATCATCATCGTCATCATCACCACCATAATCATCATCATCATCGTCATTATCATCATCATCATCATCATCATCATCATCGTCATCATCACCACCATAATCATCATCATCATCGTCATTATCATCATCATCATCATCCACATCATCATCATCATCAATATCATCATCATCATCATCAACAACATCATCATCATCTTCATCTTCATCATCATCATCATTATCGTCATCTTCGTCGTCATCATCATAATCCGCATCATCATCATTATTATCATCATCCCCACCACTACCGGCATCATCATCATTGTTATTATTATCATCATCATCATCATCATCATCATCATTTTCATCACCATCATCTTCATCCTCACCATCATCACCATCATCTTCATCACCTTCATCACCACCATCATCATCATCAGCATCACCATCATCACCACCATCATCATCATCATCTTAACATCATCACCACCATCATTTTCATCACCATCATCTTCATCCTCACCATCATCACCATCACCTTCATCACCACCACCACCACCTTCATCACCACCACCACCATCATCATCATCATTATCGTAATCACCATCATCATCATCATCACCATCATCATCATCACCACCATCATCATCATCATCTTAACATCATCACCACCATCATTTTCATCACCATCATCACCATCATCACCATCATCTTCATTATCATCATTACCATATTTTCATCACCACCATCATCATTATCATCACCATCATCAGAGTTGTCAAAAATATGATGAAAAAAACCCTAAAAACTAACACAATAGCAGCGGCAACAATAATGCGTTGCCTTGATTCTGATAAAAATAGGTCTAATTTTCAGTCACCATTCCTGTATCTACCCTTTCCAAAAGAAATGTATTGATGTAACCTGTATTAGGAAGATGGAAACTGATACTGAATACTGTGAATACATATTCATTTATCATTTCATAAAATTTCAATAATTATGATATCATTAGTTAATGAACATTTTCAAATAAGACGGAAGCACCCGGCTACGCTTTTTCATAGGGGCGGAACTTATCATGGAGTCTTTTCATTAACCCAAATGCTCTATTAATGACTTGGTTTATGCATGAACCACCATGAAATATAAAGGCAAAGAAATTCGATATAGGATAAAGTAAACAACTTCCCATTCAAGCCCTTAATGGTTTGAGCTCAAAACATAAATTTCCATCTATATGCAAAGAAGTTTAAAGCAAATGGCAAACATGTTTCTTGCCAGGAAAGCGCCTTTCTTTTGTCCATATACTAGAGCCATTGTGAAAGCTCAGGGGAGTTGTTTTATTTGTCCGTTTCCTTTGTCCTTTGAGTTCATAGTGAGCCTACCACTGTGGAAATGCACAATGCTCATGCTCCTAAATCAAATTAAAGGAATTCAGTCCTGGCATTTAACGAGTAATTATCCTGGTGAAAGTGAATATAACCATGATAACTGTTGCGTAAGAGATGCATACTGCCTCTTGCTTAATGGTGATTGTCATTTTAATGACGCTTTACATTCGGTGTTTGTGCATTTTTTTCTTTTCATTAAGCTTTTTATAAATGATAGGATTTTGGGTTTCAAGAAAATAAATCTGAATATATTTCGTGGGACGTCTAAATAGACCACTTTCATAATGTATTCTAATTTTATACGCGCTTCTTTGTCAAACGCACAATGATAAACTATTTGTTCACCTGATATAAAATAATCCTATTTCAATGGAAGGAATGTGAATAGCAATCATTAGTTGTTGCTAGGTTGATCAAGGTACAATGTTTGTCCAACCTAGCAACGTTAATGTATTCTGACTGTTATACTCTTATTATCTTTTGACAGGTTTATACATGGTTCATCTTAGAGCAATAGTGAAGAAATTTGAATACATTACGAAATTGGCCTATTGTTAGTATCAATATTTGCCAAACGGGTGCTAAAACATTTTTCGGCGATAAAATTTTGGCGCCATAAAGGTCTTTAGGATGGAAGCTCTGGAATAAACGGATATATGAACTGCCATGTATATACTAAATTTAAACCATTATTTTTATACCAATAGTAAGCATAATGATGATGATGATGGACCGTGTGGTAGCTAAATACCGAATCCAGTCGGAATATATTCACTGTTGGTAATCACTGGTAATTGGTCCGACTTATTTTACTCTGCGTAATATTTGTTCTAAGCTATCCTATATTCGTGACAGGTGGACATTTGAATGGATATCCTCAAAAATTAATATTTTGGACTAATCATATTGTATGTACGACCATAATATTTCTATCTCACGAAAATGGCCAAGAAAAGATTGTAGCCAAAAACGAAACGGGGTAGTTTTAGGGTGAGTCTACACTAAATATTTCTCAATCATATAAAAAGTGGAAAAGAAGAAAAGTTTTAACAAAAATCGAAAGTTGGACTATTTCATGAATTTGAACGACTTTAACAGTTATACACATTTGGTACATTTATACCAAATTGCATGGGACCCCTTTACTTATGCGACTCTGTTGCATTTTACGGGAATATATTTGTATTTTCGCGGGATCAGAACATTTTTAAGGGATATTTGAGCACTTTTACAGCAGTTTTGCATAGCTGTCTCTTCTTTTCTTTTTATTTTATTTCAATAATTTATCACCCATAAACCTCCGGCATTTAGCAAAATTATTCACAACAAGATTCAGTATTTATACAGAAGTTGAGAGGCCTTCAATCATGGATGCTACTTTTATTCACATGTCGAAAAGTTTGAAAAGATTTGGCTGAAAGGCTTTGTCATTGAATAAAAAGAAACAGGGACAGTTGAATTCATTGTGGATCCAACATTTGCCAATCATCGGAGGGGTTTGAAGGGGCCGTTGATCGCTTTCCTGAAGAAACAACCCTCAAAAAATAAAAAAATGTCTCAGTTAATTTCCCTTACCTTTTTTGAGGGGGAGGGGGGGGGGTAATGGGGCATAATCCCCCACCCCCTTAACGTCTCGCTGCTTCATACCATCGAGAAACTGTTGAGACAACATTTTCGACAGCTGAGGCCAAATCCAGTGAAAAACCTGATTCTGATTGGCTTAAAACCACTGTCACTGCTATAGTAACTGTCGAAAAGTAGGCGCTTGTCGCACTAACTAGTTTTCATGAAATAGCCCCCTGGTCTTGACGTTACGTGTTTGAATATAACCACTGGACAGCCTAGGAGTGTTAGGGTTTAAACTCTGAGAACTTCGCCTATACCATATGAAAGTGGGGTCAATGCCCATCCCCCTTCATTCACAGGTAGGGGCACAAAATTGCTAAGGGGCACAAAGTACAAAGTTAGTTTGCATCCCCCATCCCCATTTCACGAATTTGTAAATCCTGGGGCCAATTGCACAAAATCGTATTAGCTTTTCTCATCGTGCTAAGACGTCTTAGCTTCTTGTGCCAACCTCTTAACAAAGACATAAACGTCAACACTTCTATGTTATGAGGGTGACATAAAGAGTTAGACGACCTGGCAAGAAGATCAGACCGTTTTGTGCAATTGGCCCCTGGCTGCGTGCTTGACAGTCTCTTTAAATTCAATGAGGGGCCAATGGTTTTTATAGTTTATTGTAACACATGGATAGTTGTCAATAAGCCCTTCGAAGAATTTCCTCTTCTATTATTTGTATTTTGAAAATATTCAGGGCCCCTTGGTCGATCTTTATCCAGGCATGACACATTTTGACGAAATTTGTCTGAATTCAGACTTTTATGAGCCGTTGTTTGCCATAGAAAACATATTTTTTTCATGTACAAATTATGCAAAGCTACTTTTCATACATTTTTATTGATTCTCATTGGCATTCATGCTCATGATCAAGGATCACAAAAGCAGATCAATAGACCCAAACGGCCCCCACCCTNCCCCCCCCCCCCCCCCCCCACACACACACACAAAACGCGATGATGAAGACTTTAATCTTTCGTTTTTCTTTTGGCTTGTTAGCTCGCCAACGGAATAAAATGCTCAAGCTTTTTACCATTACCGCGGCGAGAATTATCAAGTTATCGCCCACCCCTCCTATCGGATCAACTTCTCGGTTATGTTTCATAAATATGTGCGTAAATAATTACAAGCACGACTCAACGAACGACTGGTAACCCTTTCTTGCACTCAACGATAACCACTGGCGCTGAATCACACCGACGAAACAGTCACCACTCGTTCGTATTCAGAGCTCGTGCATAGATCTGCGCACAGCGTTATGATACATTACCATGGATTTTTTTAATCCACTTAAAAGCGTTTGATTTTAGTACTTTATCTGTATATCCAATGGAGCATAGACATAGGTATGTCTATGATGGGAGCAAGCTAACGCCCCGGTCACATAGGACCCTGGAAGCAACACGATTCACCCCGACTCTTTGTTAATTCACAGTTAACTGCCTCAGAACAACGAGTCGGGGTGTATCGTGTTGTTTCCGGGTTCCTATGTAACCGGGGCTTAAAGCGACCATTTCATTTTAATGATGACACGACTTTTGCATTAGTTAGACGAGAAACGGTCGTTTCAAGGAATTATGATAAGCTGAATTGAAAGAAAGGGGTACTATACCTTTTAATGGGCTGATTGCATGCTCTATCAACTTTCAATTTCAACTCTTTCGAGATTCATTGGATAGTACCTAATCACTGTGAACAGAAGGTACACTTGAATTGGACAAAGTAAACAACCCCTACTCAGGCCTTCGCGAAAGTTTTCGCGCAATTTCCTTGTTTATTCATTGAACAGGTGCGACACCAAAGCTTTCTGCTGAAGAAGAGGGAAGGGAATTTCTTTTGTGTGCGTCTATAGCCATTGTGAATGCTTGAACGGAAGATCTTTTCTTTGTCCAATTCCTCTCCTTCTTTCTCACAGTGAATGGGCCTTTGAATAATGTACAATGGCGATTAGTTAATCTAACGCCCCCTCCCTCGCCAATAACGGCGAACAAAATGGGGGCCATCCAATGGTATCGACAATGAGAACAGATTCGACTTGCGTTTTTAACTTGGCACAGTAGGAGGGTTTACTATAAATACATGTAGATGCAAATTTATGTGTATTCTGCTCGATATGTACACAAAGGTTGTTCTCGACAACCATAAATCTTGGCCCAATCTTACCCGACATGGCAACAAGTGATGTACACACACTTGATTCCAAACATTGTGGTTCAATTGTTACTAACCTGTCTATGGGAGAGGGCAGCGGGGGTCGCGGGAATAAGGTGACTAGCGACAAAACCACTTTGCGTGAAGTGGACTTGAAATCCACCTCGCGGGACTCGACGTTGAACTGGAAGCCATTTCATTAAATTTTGTCAGCAACAAAATTAGTCAGCGGAGACAAACCAAGTGAAATCCTTGATCCTGATTGGCTTAAAACCACTGCCGCTGACTGTTATAGCAACTGTCGGAAAATCCGCTCTTGTCGCACTGACTATTTTTATGAAATGGCCCCCGGGACACAACTGGCCCTCTGAACTGCTTTCGTGAAATAGGTTTAAACGGGGTCAAAGAGAACAGTCTCAGTCATGCATGTTTAACTTGGTGCAATTGCGATTGAGGTGTTGTTAAACTAGAATTAAATTCACTTGTCTCTTTTCCTCTTTGCAGGTCCCTTCGTAACTTATTTGTACCAAAGCATCGATGGATGGAGGCGATGGATTCTGGTCATGACTGGGGCAGTTCTGGCGCCTGGTGCTCTCATCGCTGGGGGTTTCATTAACACCGAAGGACAGCTAATTGTCTGCTTGTCAACTGCAGGTACGGCCCTTTTCTATATTATTCTCCACAAATTCTACGAAAAGCGCCATAATAATGATAATAGTAATAATAATAAAAATCATAAGAATGATAAAAGTGATAATAATGATAATGATGATATATTATATTTCAAAAAGTTTGTAATTAATTCCGCTGGGTGACGTAATAATAGATCGAATTTATTCCAGATTGTCGCCAACGGGCCACAAAGGGCTACACACGCTACGAAAACCACTTTATTGCTTATTTTCATTCCGTTCCCTTGCAGGTCTCGGAGCAAACATCCTCTCGATCGCTACCGTCATCACGCTCCGAAGGCAAGCCGGTGAGAGCTTCGGACTCCTTTACGGCATCGGAAAGTCCGGCTATGCCTTTGGCATGGCGCTGGTACCTCTGCTTGCGGATTACCTCATGGAGCTCTACGGATGGAGAGGTTCCTTGATGATGATAGGTGCCCTCATGTCCAACCTGATTCCTTTGACTATGCTGGTGGATATCAACGCGAAGTATGACCCCAGGGGTCGGAGAGGTCAAGAGGAGGAGCAGCGCGCGCTTACGGATCAGGATCGCGCACTGCAAGAAAAGGATATTGATGATGATGCAGGGACACAGAGCGAGTCGGGCGCGTCGACTAGCTACGGTAACAGCGACGAAACGCCCCGCGGTGAACCGGACGGTGCGTATGACGAGGAAACCGCGGGTGATCGGACGAAGCTGCTCGCGGACTCTTCGCGTAAAGATCGGACAAAATCGGAACAACGAGATAATAAACGAGCAGGACTATGGGCGAGATGCGCCGAGGTGTACACTCTCGCCTGTCGGTGGCTACGGAACTCTGTCTTCAACCGCGACCGCTGGCTCATCCATCTCATGTTCGTTACCTTCTTCTATTCCATGCTAAACGGTTCCTGGAACGGGTTCCTAATCCCGCGCGCGGTGGACCGCGGGTTCGCCACCACCGTCGCCATATCCTTCGCCTACGCCGCGGCTGTCGGCTGCTTCGTCGGTCGCTTCTTCGGTGGTTTCATCCTCGGGCTAAAACGCTTCACCAGCACGGACTGGTTCCTATTCCTAACCTTAGTGAATATTATCTCCGTCACCGCAGACATTATGGTGAATAAATTTGGACTTATGATAGTTACTTCTTTAGTAAGTTCTATGACGCTTGCGGAGCGGAGTACGTTGATGCTTGTGCTGTGTACCGATCGGGTGACGGAGGATGAGTTCCCGCTGATCCTGGCGACTTCGGAGATCGTCTTCGGGATAGGGACGTTCATCGGAGCTTCCCTTGCAGGTTTGTATTCTTCTTGTTCACGCTGAGGAAAAGGAAATATTTAAATTCATGGACTTACTATAATGAACTTCCCACGGTCTTTAGTCCTTTGAAATGGGTGATACGTCCATAATTTTGCAATTTGCTCCCTAGGCAAAGAAATCAGATGGTCTAGACCAGAGTGATTAATTGATTTTTCTACACTCTAGCTCGAGTTAAAAGATCTGTGGCGTTATGTCGCCTATCACGAGAGCTGGAAGTTTTGTTTTTGTCTTTCAAATATGTCGGCCGATCTTCTATTCAAAGGAATAGAGACCGTTGGTAATCCATATCTAGATAGTCCATGATCTAATCAGAGTTAGGCTCAGTAATGTCAACCGCAACTCCGAAGCTTTACCGTTTTCGGGCATCTTGTGCTTTTGATGGGGGTAGAAAAATGAAAAGACACCCGTTCAAACTTGGGAAGGCACCAATGTCAAAATGTAGTGCACTGGGACAAAGTAAACAACTTCATTCAAGCATTCACAAGAGCTTAATGGTCACAAAGTGAAAGTCCCGACTCTTGTTTAAAATTTTTCCAAGAATAAGGATGGACATTTCTTTTGTGTCCATGTAGCTATTAATAATGCTTGAATGGAGGTTGCTTAATTTGTACCAGGCCCTTTTCCCTTCTGCTAACAGCGAATAGTCGATATACAGCTCAGTCGGTCAATCATCGTCTTTGGAAAAGGCGATCCTTTGTGGAGCGGGTTCGAACCAACCACTGCCGCTATAATATTTTGTAAAATCATGTGCAATGAGGAGAAGGAGCAACATTTCACCTTTCTGAAAGGCTTCCAGTGCTGCAAGGTGCAAGATTGCGCCTTTTTTTCTAAGTGTGCACCATCAATGATAGAGAGGCGCTTTCAATTGGGGCAACGCAAAATGTACCATAACTGTGATTTGACATTGTTGCACAAAATGGATCCTAACTTTAGACTGGCTGGAAAGGTGAAATAAATCCCATTCCTCGACTAGTAAAGAAATAATAAATAATGATAATGCCATTTGTATAGCGCCTAATCCACTCTGTGGAGTGCTCAATGCGCATTAAGAGAGAAGAAATACCTAGGAATATGAGTAAAATGATAACCTGAATGTGACAAGTTACCGATAGCAGTATTTTGGAGGAGGCTCTGGTTTCATTGCGCTTTAACGCGGTAGGTAAGCGAGCATTAATTTCTGGCTAATTTCTTTCTCCTATTCTCTTTGCAGGTTTTGTTACTTACGTATCAGAAAGTTTTAACGCATCGTATGTCTTCGTCGTTGGCGCAGATGTTCTCGTGTTCTTTTTAATGATTCCACGCACGATTGTCCAGAGGAGAGAAGAAGCAGCAGAACTCCGGGGACGATGACGACGACGATGACGACGACGAGCAGGAGGAGGACAGTAATGATTAGTAGTAACAACTCTCCCTTCACATGAAGCGATTATTATGGTTGGAAGGAGAGCGTTATTTACTGTAGGGAAGACTGGCGTCATTCTCTATAGACGAGACTGCGTAATTGATTTGTGTCAAGCCTCTGTCATTCATGAAGGCAAGACAATATAATTCACTGGTGTCAAGGTTGCGTCATTCACTGATGGTAAGACTGCGTCATTCACATAGACGGCAAGAAAACGTCATTTACGAGCTACATGACTGCGTTATTTACCAAAGACACGGATGCGTCAGTCACTGATGGCAAGATAGCGTCATTAACTGGCGTCAAGATTGCGTCACACTTCAGCGACAACAATCCATCGTTCGATTGTCGGCGAAATTGCGTCATTCAATGACAAAAATAGTTTGCCATTCATTCTAAAAACTTCATACATGCATCATTCACTGCAGAAATATTTGCGTCATTGATTGACGGATAGACAATGCGATTAATCGATGACAAAGATTGTGCAATACCCTGGTACCATTCACATGTCGTCGATTGGAGGCAGGCTTGCGTCATTAACTGGCGTCAATGTTTGCGCTATTTGCTGGTGGCAAGATTATAAGTACACTGAAATGATTACAATTGATTTTTTTTTAAATATGAATCAATTTCTTACGAATAATGCCATGGGTCGGTTAATCAAATATTGGCATAGACTGGCTTGACAGAAATATTATTGATATTGACGTACTGATTGAGATTATGTGCATGGTTTAACCATTTCCCTTTAAGTTTATCTAGTTTCCGTCGGCAACGCAGTAGTATATCGTTGTCCTGCTTAAAAGAAATATTATTAGGAATACAATGTTAAAAAAATATTAATATATTTTCACATTATTCTTATTTTGGTGATGATAATGGTGATGNGGTGCTGATGATGATTATGATGATGATGATGGATGATGGTTATGATGATGATGATGATGATGATGATGATGATGATGATGATGATGATGATGATGATGGGGATGATGATGAGGATGATGAGGATGATGATGAGGATGATGATGATGAGGATGATGAGGATGGATAATGATGGTGATGATGATAGCTGATGATGATGGTGATGATGATACGATGATGATGATGATGATGATGATGATGATGATGATGATGATGATGATGATGATGATGATGGTGATGTATGTTGTTGCTGCTGATGCTAAAGATGATAGTGATATTGAAAATGATGTTATTAAATTAGGTATAACCGTTTGTGAAAGACAGTATGTGGCAGTAAAACAGTAAAACTGAACGATTTATAGATTAGCATTGTATTCTTTATTGGCAAAATTGATATCGACTTGTAATGTCCATCTTTTGGGGGTATTAACCTTGGTTGAAGGTCTATTTTAATGTCATTCTTTTTCAATATATATTTGGAGTAAAAAAAATAAAAGGAAAAGAATACAGTGACGAATTGGGACAAGATTTATATCTGGTTTCACTTTTATTAATTTTTACATCATTGACAGTCCTATAGTAGAGTGAAATTTCCATTGAGTGATTTACTTCACGAATTGATGATTCTTAAACTCTAATCCCATGCACTGGGCGATTTTTATATTAAGCCGAATCCATTTGTAAAAACCTATTCCCCCCCCCCCCTCCTTTGAATTTTCGATGAAAAATATTGATGGCAATTAAAACTGATTTTTCAGTGAGTGATATGAAAATGAGACCAATATACATGAAATTGTTGAATGAATATATAAATTGCATTGACTTTGCACATGGATTTTCTTTGTTGCTATTTTTGGCTTCATGATTAGTTTTCTTTCTTCGTATGCGAAACTCCATAACCAGTTATCGCAAAATTTGGTCTCAAAAGTTGTGTAAGACTTCAAACAAAACGAGACAAATTAGGTGCATGCTCTTTGCTGGCACCCAATCCCCATTGAATTAGGGTTAAGAATATTAGTTTTGTCCATATTTACCCCGGTGTCCCTATTCACCACTTTCATGTTTCCGTCTCAAAGAATAAATCAAAATTTCTCGAAAGAAACTCGCACAAATATCGACTAAATCGAATGGTTGATTCGTCAAACAAAATGTAGTTCAGACGTGACCATAACATTGATTTCGATGGATTCTTGTATGCAACGTGGTTTCTTATTATACCAAAAAGTAACAGTTTTTGCGTTATATCGGTGTGTTTATAGACTATGAAAAGCTCTGTATTATGTATTATGAATATTTGCAATATTTATTCTATTTTCAGAATAAAGTGTAAGTAAACCATAGGTATGGTTATTGTTATTACTATCTACACATGTGAAAATCTTCTGATAATAGTCTGAAATTAGTTTTTGACCGACACGTCGGTCAAAAATTACCGAGTGTATAAAATACCATTTACATTTTTTAAACGTCGCGACGTTACAAAAAATGTAAAGGGAATTTTATACACTCGATATAGGCATGGACCTAGGTCCATGGTATAGGCGGGTTTACGAAAAGATACAAATTTTATGCATTCTTCTAGCACAAAAAAAAAGTGTTCTCGACGATCCCAAGCCTTGACCGAGGCTTCTCCAACATAGCAACAAGTAATATTCACAAACTGGATTCCAAGGATTGTAGTTAAGATGGTACAACTCGTTTGAGGTATATCATACTGTCGTTGGAAAGAAACATGCATAGGTTTGAATCTGTTGTAGTAAACTGGCCTATTTCGAAAATATTACTTTCTCAATGTAGTCAAAGTTAATGAACGTTTAAATAACAAAAGATTTGCTCGCCTGATAACAATCGTATTTCAATTAGGGAATGTGGATTGTATGCAGTGGTTGTTGCTAGGTTGGGCAAGCTACAACATTTGTCATACCCAACAACATTGATATATGCAAATCACATTTTGACTGTTGTGCTCGCATTATTTTATAACATATTAATACATTTATACTTATACAAACATGAATGAATTTGACTACATTACGAAAGTGGTCCATTGAATCGAATTTGAAGTGTTGTGAATATAAATTAAGCAGCTGGAATATGTATGGTTTATCGTGGTCATAATAAACATTTACCAAAGGTGTAACTCGTCTATTGTTGTCTCTGGTTAGGCCCCAGTTACATAGGACCCCGGAAGCAACACGATTGACCACGAATCTTAAGTTCAGAGTTAACTGCCTCCGAACAAAGAATCATGTTGGGTCGTCTTAAACCGGGGCTTCTATGTAATGTGACTGAGGCATTCATTTGGCATTGAGAGTTTCCTCCACCCATGTAAAATTGTTCATTTTTGTCAAGAAATGACAGTAGCCGACGATTAGTGTTGCATAAAGATGAAATAACTCCCGACATAGCAACACTTCATAGTGCATTCTATTGAGATGCATGTAGATAATATAAAAGAAAACATTCTCACGAACAGGTAAATATAACGGTTTCGTGCGCAGGAAAGATTATGTTCCCATTATAATAACAATTATGAAGAGGTGGAAAATTGTTAAGCACCAAAAGCTTCATAAGCTTAATATATGGGGAAAGACGAAGACAAAAATGGCCAAAGGAGAGGGAGAGAGAGGGAGAGAAGGAGGAGGGGACAGGGAGGAGGATAAGGGGGAGAAATGAAGAGAAAAGAAAAAGGAGAGAAAAATGGGGATGATGGAAGAAGAAGAGAGAAGGATAAGAATAAAAAGAGAAAAAGGGAAAAGAGGAAAATAAAGAAGATCAAAATGATTTGGAAGTGTAAGAAGAAAAAGAAAAGATACGGACGAAAAGAAGGAGGAGAATAGAATTGGACATTATGAGGAAGAAGAAAATTAATAATAAGCTTCATTTAAAAGAAGAAGAAGAAAAAAGGGAGAACGAAGAGAAGAGCAAGAAAACAACAAGAAGGGAGGGAAAGGGAAAATAGTGGCGGGCGCAATAATTTAAAAGTCATGAATGACAATGACTGACATAAAAAATCGCATTACATGTACTATATTTTACTGCATAAAAGAGCTTTTAGTTTTACCATGTAGTATTTTGGGATGTCGAAGTGAAAATTGAAGAACTAAGAATAACCTCTCAATAGAGTTATTAAAACTGACACTCCGTATTCAGTTAAAGGGTTACTATTATGAAAATACAAGTTGATCTGTAATTATGTATTATACCATTATCAATTATTTGTCATTGATCCACATATTTCTCTTTTTAATTACAGAACCAGCTCTCAAACAAGATATAGCAAGGTGAACAAACTTGACTCTTGTGATGTCACAATAGGATTTACATTTGATATAAATTTTTAGGGGCGTTCCCTACTTAGCCAACATAAAATGAAAAAAAAATATTATAAAATATATGAAACACATTTGGGCTCTCTTTCACTGAAAGGGGTATTGATAATGGTGTAATACATCAATACAGATCAACTTGTATGTTAATAATAGTAACCCTTTAATCATTCCACGCATTTGCACAGCGACGACTTCCCCCCAACCTGCCCCAATCGCACACTGGACTGATATTTCAGTGGTGTCATTAGATTAAATTGCAAGAGCGCCATCTTGCGGTGTAACAACCATGTCAACTTATCCATTTTCCCATTCGCTTTTTCCCCAATTCATTTTAATTCATTTAGCAATAACTGTCATAATTGGATGAATTAGGAAATGCATACATTCTTTTTATTTAGCCTGATTCATGCACATATTCTCTTCACCAAATCCCTCTGTATTAACAAATGCATTAAAACACATAAACGATATATTTGCAATAAAGTGTCACGTCCTCGAAAATTCTGTTCGCTTCTTCTCTATGAATTAGAACATAATTATATACGTCAGGATTTTTATCGCAAACCTAAAAATATGTATTAATGATAAGATGAATCATTCAAATCATCTGAAATTGGGCATGCACATTTTACAGAAGATATATCACCTGTAAATATGTGTAACACGGTGGAGAGAGGGAATGGGGTCTAGAACAAAATGAGGGACAGATGATAGCGAGCAATAAAACGATTAGATTAGAAAGAAAAAAATTGGGCAGCCGGAAGGGGATAAGATATATACATAGGGGCATTTTCACCACGGAAAGACACAGAGCCCCAAAATTTGAAGTCGCACTGTGCCCTCATAGTTCAAAGTGAAAATCTGAAATTACTACAGAGTTTTCTTTATATTACAGACATAGTATTGCCCTCATAGTTCAAAGTGAAAATCTGAAATTACTACAGAGTTTTCTTTATATTACAGACAACCATCTAATATAAAACAATTTGCAATTTGACATTCTTACGGAGAATAAAATCAACAAACAAAAAATTGCATATATGGGACTATGGTCACAAAAATTTGCTTTAAATTATTCTTATTCTTTTATAAGGTAATTTTTGGGGGATCTTTTTTCATTTTATTGATTTTAATGGATTGCTTCAATAGATTTTAGGTAGTTAATGAATAAAACAAGAATGGAAAGATGCACAAACAACACTGGATTTAAGTGTAACGTCATTTACGTAACGTCAGTTACCTACATGTCTTTAGTACATTTTTGATGGCATTAAAACAGATAATTCAAATTGCTCATAACTTTGCATATTTTTTCCCAAGAACCTAGGTGTAATATATACAAAAAAGTAGATAATCATTACGAGTCTGAGACAAGAGATGTGACTTTGATTCTACCCCTTCATTTTCCATGTCCTTTTGGCGTAATGTCAGTTACCGACACATTTTTGCTTGCTGAAACGTAACAAATGAAGAAGCATTGAGCAAATCAGTGTCAGTTTATTCATCAAGGATAGTTTCATTAACTATATCCTTAACAAACTCCATTCATTTGTAGTAAGAGAGATACACAAAATTAAAGATGTTGAAGATTGGTGCCGTGTAACGTCAGTTACCGTGAAAATGCCCATATATAGATATGTTTATACATGAATAATACAATATAATACATACTAGAGAGTTAGAGAGAGAGAGAGGGGGAGAGAGAGTGAGAGAGAGAGGGGTGGTAGCTAAGGACATTGCTATGTAGCTGTGTAGGGTAGGTTGGAAACTACTTTTTGGTGTAAGGAATAATCCAATTCGTAGTTCCAATCTTTGCATGAACAGATGAAATTCATTTGAGACAAGACTAACATGAATGTTTTATTTTCACTGAGTTCACCATCGACTGAAATAAAGATTATCCATGCATTATAATTTACATTAAGCCTATTATGCAACCGTTTTTTTTTCATTGATTGTTGGTATTCAACAGAATACATTCCAAGCAATACTGTTCGTGAACTATTCATTGATGTTTTATTTCAGTCTCCTGAATCCTTTCATAGATTTTGAATTGAGAAGGGTGCTTTGTTGAAAAAGCCATCATTTGAAAAGATGGTCTACCTATTCTAATGAAAAAAGAAAAAGGTAATTTTGGACAAGATGCTGCTAAAGCAACTCAGAACTGGCTTATAGAAAGTGAAAATACTGAACCAACAATACTTTCCCTTATTCGTCGTGGACCCTCTCATTATACATTCAATGACTAAACCATATAAGTTACTTTTACTTTAATTTTAAAAACGGTACAGTTGTTTATCAATTTAGAACGAGGATTCAAGGCTATGTCTGGCAATCATATAATATTAGTTCTAAATAAAATACCGCGCACTCTCCTTTCCCACAGATACATCGATATTTTGTTTACATTTACGTGAAAAAGTGTATTGAACCATAACAGTAAATCACGTGATACCGGGAATTCCCCAACTGCGGACCGGCGTGCGCGCACTGGATCACGTGGTAGCGGGAAGTCCCCGTAGTGCGCGCATGGAGAAGGCAGCTGTCCAATCAGAGTTGAGAATTTCTGCTTACCGATGTTCAGATCAGTGAGCGCGGTGAGTACGTTCATCGTACATCAGATCAGAGATGTATTACTCGGCAATACGAAGGCGCATGCAGCATACTGTGCGTATGCAGGAAGCCCCACTCAAAAGTCTGTTGGGAACTCAATAATATATATTTTCCTAGTTTTTTTTTTGCGGGTGCATGCGCGCCCCAGATTCCTTAACTTATGTTTTATTGTAACGATGATGATAATGATGATGATGATGATGATGATGATGATGATGATGATGATGATAATGGTGATGATGAAAATGATGAAGATGATTATGATACTGATGATGATGATGAAGGTGACGATGATGGTGATGATGGTGATGATGGTGATGATGATGATGATGATGATGATGATGATGATGATGCATGATGCATTAATATGATGATAATGATTATGATGATGGTGATGATGATGGTGATGAAAATGATGAAGATGAAGATGATGATGATGATGGTGATGATGATGGTGATGATGAAGATGATGATGATGGTGATGATGGTGATGATGCTGATGCTGATGATGAAGAAGATAATAATGATGATGATGATGGAGTTGATGATGATGATGATGATGATGATGATGATGGTGATGGTGATGATAATAATGATGATGAATATAACGATGAATGATGATGATGATGGTGATGGAGGTGATGATGATGATGGTGATGTTGATGATAATAATGATGATGAATATAACGATGAAGGATGATGATGATGATGATGATGATAATGTTGGTATTGATGAAATTGACTATAATCCATAGATTGGATACATGCAGTCCCATCTTAAATGTGTTTTTGTTTTTGTCTTAAACGAATGAACTTAAAATATTTACGATAATCTTTCCCATACAGAGCCTTCAAAAGAACAAATATTACACTAGGCAGAGACCGTCAATATTTTTGTAACGAAATGAGAGACCACGCGCAAATAATTAGGCCAAATGGCTTTTATACAGCGCGATGTCTGAACAAAGTATTGAGCACAACGCACTGAGCTCGTGTACGACAGTACTGCACTTGGAGGAAAACCCGGCGAAGATTCTTTTTATAGTAATCAAAGTTCATTGAACTTCGATGAGAAACGTTCGCACCAAAACAAACACAACCAAAGCGAATGTAGGGGAACCCCCTCTTTCATGCACAGTGATGACCACAACACATACAAACGTGAGAGAAATTCCTTTCCCGCCGCTGGCCAATCGTACAGCCGTATCAAGTTTGCGTGCCAGTACACGCCCTCTGATTGGTCGGGCGTTCGCTAAGTTATGGATGGCTTAGTTAATCTGCATAAGATGCCCATTCGTATCAGCAGATAATGTGATGACTACTATGATCATGTACTACGTTGTGTGGAATAGGAATGTTTGGGTGCATTCGTTCTTCATTGTATCTGCCTGTAATACGCGTCACTTGTTTTTTGCCTACCAATGCTTATCAATATTGCTGAAAATTAGTGATTCTAATGACAATGGCCCCTTTGTGATTGACATTGAACGAACCGATACTCTATTGAAAAGTAATTGCATGTAATATGTAGAGACACGAATGTGTTTTTGAAATGTAGTATTACATTTTTTTTTAAATATACCGGTAAAGGCTGTGATCGATGTAGTTTATCATTGTTGTCCACGAAGCAAATTATTGTTCAATAAAGTATAATAACGTTTAATATCTTGAAAGTATTCTGTCTTAAAATTCATAACTTTAGAACAGATTATCCGGGTCATTTGCTCAAAATGTTCATAGTTTATCACTTGGTTTTTCTTCATTCAATGAAAACATGAAAATTCCATCAGGGATGTGTTCCCGTTTAAATAGGTGAGTTTCTTCCTATAAATGCAAATTATTATTATATAGCAGCAATATATGCGTATTGCGCTGCATGCACCTGAAGCATACCAAATATGAGGAAAAAAAAAGTAAACCTCGCAGGAATCTTTATTCCTAGAAATGTTTGCGCTCTATAGACAGTTGTCAAGTTAAACCGTACCCTTGAACACTTATCAGAATGAGTATGTGAACTTGAACAATATTTTGCATAAAACAAACTATGATAAATCAGTAGGGAATAACCGATTGTGAAATACCTTGAAATGAGAAAATATTATATAATGAAAATAATAATACACTGCACTTATATAGCGCTTATTAAATACGAAGTATTTCTCTAAGCACTCTGTGCATTATTACCCGGCTATAGCACGACCACCATTCGGCGCTCACTGCATTCAAGGAATTTCTTCCTACCGGTACCCATTCACCTCACCTGGGTTGAGTGCAGCACAATGCGGATAAATATCTTGCTGAAGGAAATTGACGCCAGGGATGGGATCGATCCTACGACCTTTGGGTTGGAAGGCGAGAGTCAGAACCATCATACCACATGCCTCCGTGTAATGTAATTGGAAAATTAGCATGGTTTTGTATAGAGTGAAACCCGTCTATAGTGGCCACCCAAGGTAAACAGAAAAACAGTTGCCAATGAAGATATGCGGCATTTAGAGACAGGTTCTACCGTATAACGCATGTTTCATCTGAAAGGAAATCAATTAAGATGACCACTGTATACAGGTGGCCCCTATTATATTAGGTGGCCACTGAAAATAGGTGTTACTGTGTGAAGGGAAATTTAAAGATTATAGTTCTTTATTAGACCCACGTAAGCAAGATAAAAAAAGTGATGTTCTCTTTGTGATCAGGTGATATACAAAGGAAATTTGTACAACAAATTATCAGATTGCCCTGATAAAATATAAATTTGCTCTGACTTGCATGTAAATTTCCCATTACGTGCATATGCATGCTAAGCTTATCGAGAATCATTCATTCTTAATATATTGAATCATTAGTTCAACGACTTCAATTTGATAGATATATGGCTTGTAGATCGTAGCAATGACGTTAGTAATGACGTAAAAAGGGCAAATGATTTTAATAACAAACAATCCAAGATATAGATTCATATTTGCTGGAGACATGGTGTAATAAAATTTGACATCTCGATGGGAAAGTAAACTCTTCTCCCTGAAAAAGAATAACATATGATTTTTTTAAGAGTGAAATTTTAGTTTGATTGTAAAATCGATATTTTCAAACCTTTTGTCGTGACCCTTGTGTCCCCCGGATAACTGACTTAGATGATCAGGGAGGATCAAATAAAACATAAGCTAAACAAACAAACAAAAACATGATATATAAGAATAAAGAATAAAAGAATAACCTGTGTATTGAGCGCTATATAAGTATCCATATTGTATTGTATTGTATTGTAAAAAAATCAGTGGAATTTCACTCAAAATTATTTTTTTTTATTTGCTCGTTCCTGACTGAATATTTCTACTTATCATTTAAAATGATGGATTAATAAATCACGCTTTTCCATGCAGTTACCACAGTAACCGACCAAGGCTCTTATACCTGGTCACTAGTCGTCTTTTATAGCACTGATTAGATTAATGCGCGCAAAAAAGGTCAAGACTTCAAGTTTGGCGCCCGGGCTGAGCAGAGCTGACAAGCAAAAAAGTAAATGAATAAAATGTCATCGGCTGAAATTTTGCGCCCCCTTCACAATTGGCTCCCGTTTAACTTCAAATTAGGCACCCCATATAGCTCTGATCCGGGGTGCGTGCATGAGATTGGCTGGTGGAANCCCCCCCCCCCCCCCCCCCCCCATAGCTCTGATCCGGGGTCCGTTCATTTGATTTTAGAGTGACTCGTGTACAGTTTGAAGCAACCAAGGCATTTGTTTTGATAGATTTCCAAAGAAATTCCGACCGATAACGCAAATTTGTGAAAAAATGCCATTCATGGGCATCAAATCTTTTTTGTTCTACATAAGTACATTAGTGTTGTGGTTTCATATACATTTTCAACAAGACCTGAATTTGATGTAAATCAAATTGAAAATATACAACAGTTGACGGATAATCTAATATAATATTATTTAATGCGGTCTATTAATTGTTGCGTTGAGATCTGCCAAGGATTGTGCATAGCTATCTATTCTTATGAACTTTGCGTTGAGCATGATAAAGCTCAGAGGGTGTTGCTCAAAATCAACTGCAACTTTGCAAGATTGCAACGCGCATTTTCATTCGCGCACGGTATGCGCATTTATACCAAGACGCACAAGAAACAATGATTTTGATTAGCACGTTCCGATCAACTGCAAATTGCGATCAATTGCAACTTTTGAACAACACCCCCTTAGACTTATAGGCCTACAAAAGATTGATAGATGTCCATTATCGATTTTATTGAAATGCCCAAGGAGTTTGACATTATAGGAACAAGAATATAGATTGAAATGTAAGAAACATCTAAAGAAATGAATGTCTATCTACAGAACGTTAAAACAAGTAGGTTTTTTAATCAGTTTTTAAAAAGGTAATATATTTTTCAATTCGGGAGAAAATGAATTCCATACCGTAACCTACGTGCTGAAAAAGCAAGATCCTCTATTAGTATTACTTATTGGAAGATAGTATTCAAGATTCCCCATTATTTTTTAGAAGATGGTATTTGAAGATACATGTATTAAAACGAAACGTATAGCGAAAAATTAGATGCAACGTTATGTCGAGTCTTTATTATACTCCAGCCGATATACGCTAAGCAATGGTACTGCACTCTATGTTCGATATTTATGCACTCCGCGATTGCTTGTACATGTATTTTGTTTTTGTTGGGGGTCCAGTGTGCGAAGATTTCAAGCGCAGTGGTGATGTCATCACAGAAGAAGGGTTTTGGGGGAAGCCCCTCAAACGCACATCACTCACACACACTCTCCCTCCTCACTCACGCACAACTTAGCTAGCACGTGTGTGGGATGTGTACCGGGTTCGCATTGTGTTGTTTATATTTTCTTCATCAAGTTCACGGAGATTCTCTCTCTCTCCGTCTCTCGCATCACCGGCAAGTTGCACCGGTCGCATCTTGAAAAATTTAGCGAAAAGTGTAGCGTAATCATTGTCAATAAAAAAGTAATAATAATTCTAACTCATTTCAATTTTAATACGATAGTGTAACATGGCCCAGCTATGATACAATTACTTTCTATCTATTGTCAAGAAAATTTTTTATCTGATTGCGCTTTTTTTTTTTTTTTAATAAATGTACTTTTGTTTCAATAATTATTCATACCGACCAGCTTTATTTCCAGGTTGTGGTGATTTTAAGAGACTTTTTTTTTTAAAGTGTGTGTTGATTTTTTTCTGATGATTCAATTTTAATTCTATTTTCTGAGGCCGTTCACTTGTTAGCGAGCAGTGTGACAATAAGACCCAGAGTTTGTTGTGTTTAATCGCATATCTTATCTGAGCAAAATACTTTTAATGACTGAATTCATTCAATTTACTCTCAATACTGGTAATTAGGTGTGAAATAAATAAAAGAAAGTCGTAAGAAATTAAGCTATTTAGATATCAAACTACGAAAAAGAAGAAAACAAAAGAGAGAAACATGACCATTCAACTCGGTCATTTGAATTTTAGCACGTGAAATTTAATGTCTAACAGGTTTTACAGCTATATTTTCCTTCTTTCCGATCTAGCATGGGCTAAATCACACTTCCTGTCATTAATAACATGTTTAGGCGGTGAAACGTTGCAGGCTCGCCCCATAAAATTGCATTAACCTTGGAAAAAATATGATTTATTGAAACCAGAATCGGCACTTGCGAGAAACATTTGTTCCTTTTATGGCAAATGCAAATTCAATCTTTTACGTGTAAAATTTGCATGCATGCGCAATATTTTGGCCTCGTGATAGATTGTGCTATGATAGTGTGAATAGAACGTGCGGTATTACATTGCCAGTGGGCATTGTGCGAAGTACAAGAAATGATTACCAGTCTTTGGCTTATGGAAGACGCCATCTTGTCGAGGGATACGGTCTATTGTTCAATAGACGCTACCCCGATAGGGTGTATTGAGCGTCGGTACATGAATTTACATTCATCGAGCTCGCTATTTCGGACCTTTTTGTTAGCGTTCGAGATTTCGTAGACGACTCTACCGACGGTGTTGAACTTTGAGTAGATTCGTTTCATCGAAATCCTCCGTTCGATTTTGGAAGTCGGCGCATTATTAATCAGCGCGTATACCGGTCCGTGTTTAAAAGACTGATAATCACTCATTTCGGCACTATAAAGTGCTAAAGTGATCGTTTCTTCAAGCTGTGTAAACTCCATTGGAATCGCATGAGAACAAACGAGTGCTGGGCAAAATAAGCTCAGACTGTCGTTTTTGCGGAGCTCTCTGCATAAATTTAAATTGATGCGCCACTTGGAGCCTGAGGAAATTCATTAACAGATGACCTAACTCAAGAAAAACTCGTGAAAGGTGCACGGGAAGAGCTGGAGGATAATCATGGCCAAGTTTTTGGACAAAGATCCGTTCACTTACGAACGTGAGAAAAAGGAATTTCTCCACGCACTTCGGCAGTATCATGCCTCAAAAGGGTGAGTTGTGTATGGTTCATATCTCGTTCACTCGCTCGCATACTTTCATTCATTTGGCCGGAGTTTTTTTGGTCGCTGTCATTGTTTTCTTCCGATAATTCTCACGTGTGTTTCTCTTTTTTCTTTTGTTCCGCAGTGTTCAGCCGGCTATGTTCCGGATGCCCAAAGTGTCGGGCAGAGACTTGGATTTGTACCTGCTCTATTGCAAAGTTGTTTCACTCGGCGGAGTCGTGAAGGTAAGGAAAAGAAAAGAGGATGACCACCGACAACTGCGTTGCTTTGTCGTATGGGGCCGGGTGGGGGCTGGGGTGAGAGAGAAACTAGTTAATAAAATGAGAATGTGAGGAAATGTGAAGTGTCATCTTTATTTTCAATTGTAATTGTTTTTAATATATGTCATTTGATTGTATTATTGTTTACAACTTCATTGAAATAAACATTTGTTTGAAATAATTCTTGCCTTATCCCAACAATGAATAAACACCGATTGGCATTGCGTTTCCGGAACATTGACTTTGTGATAAAAATTCTGGCGCCTGTAACATAAAAGATGCAATTAAACTTACGATAAATATTTATCGTAAGTCTATGGCAAAATGTGTACCAAAGAGATACGATTAATTGCAAAATCTATCGTATCTCTTTTATGTGTAGGAATCGAACTCATTCTATCCTGTTAATATTGGTGAATATTTAGTGTAACTTTTTTTTTCATTCAAATTAAAGAAAGATGGAGGTCGGGCTTCCGCACGCTTAATATCATAAACTGTAAATTTTCCCTTTTAAAGTTTGCAGCAATTTTTAACTAAATGATAGTAAAGCATGGTGAATATTTGTGCGAAGGAATAAATTCATGGAACATGCAATGTCATCTTGTTGAAAGAAGAATTTTAAAATCCTCTGTCTGGATAACAAACCCATCCGGACACCCAATGGGTATTCACTTGAAATACAATGTAGTCCGTCTCTCCATAGACATGCGTTCATTTTATTAGTGGCTGGGGTCCTCGTTCTTGCAAAACTCGACTGTAGATCCATGCATTTTTCCAGTACATCTGGTAATAAAGGTAATAAAGGTAATTTATCTCCATATAAAAAAGACATGCATGGGTCTAGAGAGATGGGATATTTCTATTTCACGATTTGCCCAACTTATACAGTTTTTTATTTTCTTCTTAAACATTGTGGCGTTCAATCATCATATGGAGTTGTTTTTTTTTTTGTGTTTTTGCGAATTGAAAATTGAAGGACTTGAAAAATGAATACGTGCATCTACGGTTGTTCTCATCGGAAAGCACGATTGGTAGTTAAACAATGGGTCACAGAGTGTACTAGAAGATATCCCATCATGCTTCCTGATGTGAACCACCGTAATGGCAAATATTCAAAAGATTTCACAAGCGATGCAATTGGATTCTATGGTAGTTCAAATCAGAAACCCTGTTTCCATGAATTTGGCAATTAGGAGGAACAGGGGTGGTCTTGTGAAAACGCTCTCCTTTTGCCTGTACACAAAATTTTCGTCTTGGGCTTTACAACTCTGCATGTAATTTAGAATTGCTTTGTAAATGCTAGTAGACTTGAGCAGGTCTGATATAATTAATGTCGAAAAATAAAAGATGATGACCCTTGTCCTTGATCAAGAATATACATGTAGTCCATTTTAGTGCAACCTTAAAAATATGTAGTTTTTCGAAAACAAGGAGATTTGGTTCATTATATCGGATTTCAGATCGGGAAATAGGTTGAAATAGTAATAGGAGATATCTATATTGGCCGAGAATATTGAAGATCATGACAATGATCTTATTAATGATAATTTCAAGGAGGAGAGTGATGAGGAGGAAGAGAGATGAGGAGATGAAGCGGAGGAGGAGAAGGGAGGAGGAAGAGAAAAGGATGGGGAGGCGGCCCTTGACTTGTTTTTGAGAAAACAATGTTATTAAAATTGAATGTGCTTATAAAGGCAAAACATGAACATTAGAAAAAATCAAATCCGAAATTCTGAATCGCTTCTGCACAATTTCAAATTTGATTTTGTAAATGAATAATCTGTAATAGTAAAATGGAACTGCATTTCATGAAAAGCAAAATTTAACATTTATTTTGCATACTCTACAAATTACAGCTTCACAAAAGTCTGTCATTCTCAAAATAAACTATTTCCATTCATTGATGTGTAGTGTGTGGGCCAGTGTTAGTATCCTTTAGTGTGTTCGAATTCCAGTCACACTGTCACACATAATTCCTAGTTTTATTGTTTTGTTTACATCCCCACCTTTCAGTGGAAGGGAACTTCTGAGTGGAACAAAATGCACTCCTTTGATTTTCTATGGAGTGCTTGTTGAGTTTCTGTAGATAGCCCTTTGATAATGGGGTACATGACAAATATGATATTCTAACTCACCAATTTGAATTAGATGTGCGCAAAAATTGTAATTGTTACATGTAGATTTACTGGAGACTTAAATTCTATGCTTGTAATAACGTATGAATTGTTTGCCTTATCAACTTCAAACCTTGGTTGTGTGTGCTCATTCTGGCAATAAATTGTCAGCTGAAAATCAAATAAATTTTATCATATGTGCATATGGGAGGGGCAAGGGTCTCTAAAGATTTTTTTTTTATCCATGAAGCTGTTGGTTACTTGTACGAGGTAATTGAATGTATGACTGTTCAAGGTATGTTCTTGCTTTTCTGGTACACTGTACATACTATGAAGGGAAGTCATATAAAAATTCAATCTAGTTAAATGTATTAACTGAAATCGAAATACATATAATTGCGTGATGTAATGGGAAAGTTATTTCTGATCATGTGATGGCAAAGGCATAAATTTTGACTGTACACATCCAGAATTTATCTAGTTTCAATTTTTTGCATGTATGGTGAAAATAATTTTTTTTGGAAAGACCCAAATCGTTTGGAAATACTGCATTACTTTTCCAATATACATGTATTACATTGCAGTGACATTGTGCCCCTTTCATTCTTGCATACTTTTTAATCTTTCATTTGAACAGGTTACAAATGAGCGCAACTGGGATCTTGTGAGTGAGGTACTGGGCTTCCCTCCTGGTTGCAGTCAGATTGGTTACGTTATCAGACAGCATTACATCAGGTAAGAGACTAGCTAAATGTACATGTAAATAAAAGTATAACCTGTGTTCAACATTTAAACAAAATGACTCATAATAGAATCTGAAGCCTTGTCTGAGGCTTGCCCGACACAGCAACAAGTTATGCTTGCAAACTGTATTCCACTTGTTCAAGTTCAATTATTGGTGATGATTATGATGATGATGATGATGATGATGATGATGATGATGGCCTCTTGTGTAACGCCGGTCTCTGCCTGAGCTGGGCGCTCATGCCACTCAATTACTGCAAATAATGTTTCACAGATTTCAATGATAACCAGCTTAAGAAATTTGAAATAAACATGCATAACTTAATCTCCATGTATTAGTAGACCGGCGTATTAAAAAAGGCAATGAAATGTTTTATACACTTTTGATGAGTACTTGCCTGCAAAATATGCATTGTAGCATTTCTACAATTCAGACTTCCTTTCATGTATTCAGTGTTCCATGAACTGCGATGTTTATCTCATCCACTTTGGTGTTTACATCTACTTCGACTGTTTTTTGTCAAGTGGCCTCATTGGACTGTGCTTTATTCGGGCTCTGGAGAGTGTTGGGCGCTACATGATGTAGGCCCGCAGTATTTGATTATGTCTTTGTTGAAATTGCTGATTAAAATTATTATGATAATAATGTGAGTGGTGAACATTACCCGTTCCGAGATTTTGCCAACAAGTGCTACTTGTATTGAAAAGACCACCATCGATCCCTCCCCCCCCAAAAAAAAAAAAAAAAAAAAGGGACAGAGCTCTGCAGAATTACATCATGAAAAGTTATTTTTTTTTTTTGAGAGAGTTAGAACCAGAAAATATTTTAAGGACAAAAAAAGAGTAAAATCTTGCCAAATGAGAGGTCCCTTACAATCATCATTGTCAATTTTAGACAATTTGCAACATTGGTGATTTGTAAGTTTGAGAGGTCCCTGACCAGGGAAGAGGGGATAACTTGCTTCCAGTGGCAGAAAAATCATAGAATAGATCAAGAAAATAAGTTTGACCAGAATTCTGATGTGTGTGTTTTGTCAGTTTTTATCATGAACCTTCACTTGCGACCTTTCTACACATGTAAAAGCATGCATCCATCAGTGAGAGAGAAAACAGAATATTTCACTTTTACATGTATATTTGATTTGTTTTCATAACATGAAAAAATATTGTATGATTGAATGTGAAAAGAGTAAGTACCTCAAACTTTTCTGTTACATGTAGGCATACATGTACATGAACATCTGTACTTTATTTATCCAAGAAACAATATTCCTAGTACTTACTGCATTGCAATAACAATGCACATTAGCATGATTGCCAGACGAAAGTTGTTTTGTAAAGCATTATTTCACATTCAACTGCACAATTAACTATTGAAAATGTTTCCTCAATCTCAAACTTCTATTCAAATATGAAAAGTGAAATTATTCCCTGTTATCATTTGGATCTGTAAGAAAGCAACTTAAATACGACGAGACAATTTTCTCCAGAAGAATGTTCATATACATGTAGCACTTTCTTTCACTTTCATTTTGTTTCACAAATGTGCTTGTAAGTGTCTAATCAGTATGTAGATTTTAATGTGATCTATACCAGATGTTGCTCTCCCATCTTCTAAAAAAACACAACCCCCATCTAAAATGCACTGTTAGGAAAAGAGTATAGACTCATTGACTGATAGAATAAAAAGGCCTATGGATAACAAAAGAACCCCTGACCCATTTCTAAGCACAGTTTATGCTGCCCTGCCACTCAATAGGGGGCTCCACAAAACAAAGGGAATGGAAGAGAACAAAATGATGATGAGTAACAAAGCAAATGGACAATCTGCCAGTCCATATGACCAATAGGTCTTTGTTAGTGGTGTGTGTATTACATTTGTAATTGTCCAATTTACGATGCCACATTTGTGTAAAACAGAACTTGCAATGGAAAGACAAAAGGACAATTACTGTAAATATTCATAATAGAAACCCTGAAACTTTGTACAGTATTTTTGAAAAACATAAAATTTAGCCTGTAGTAAATACTTATACAATGCAACCTACACATACATGTACTTGTATGAAGGTTGTTTCAGAATTCCACAAATTTTCAATTATATTTTGATGTGTAAATACAGGATTTTATCTCTGTGTCTGCATCAGCTTTGTTAGACACAACCATTAGCCAATTTCAGAATATTTTGACTACAAGAACAACAAACAAACTTAATTAAAACTTGTTGTGATGTTTGATGAAATATCACTACATGTACATGTATGTACATTTATCTCACTGTCTGGGTTTTACTCAATATTTTATGTTCATTACATATAAATGTACATTTTGATTCGTTGATAATCCACTTGTACTTGTATTTTGATTGTTTACATTATAAAAATGTTGGATAGAAAGCTTCTGAACTTGTTATCATGACAGACACATAATAAGTTCCCCTGTTTCTAAATGTATATAAATGAAGAGAAGGGAAATGACGTCTAGATCCTAGAAGTACTTTCCTCTGGAAACATTCCAATGTGTTGCTGTCAATGAACAAAAATAGAGAGTTGAAACATTTCTTATCATACCCACTGTACCTGTCAAGCGGGACATGTATTGTCGGACTGGGAGACTTGTGTGATAAATAGTAAGGCAGGGTGCTACAAGAATTTTTTGCACTACTTGCCCTTTCAGGCAAGGGGTTATTCAAATCCCTTAGCAGGGTGCTACAAACCTACTCGCCCAAATGCCCAGGGCAACTAAATTGAGCCATTGGGCAATTAAATAAGATTGTCACTTGCCCCAAAAGACATATAGAAATTGTGTTAGGGTCATTAATTTGAGAAGCCACTTATGCTGGCGGGCAAGTGGTGCAAGACATTCT
>BQKZ01007639.1:0-22952 GCA_036244855.1 Temnopleurus reevesii | reverse complement strand
AACGAATGCGTATCATGAAGAGTGGAAATTTTCGCGAAGCCTTAACCGTGAAATTCGCGAAAATAAAAACATTCCAAAAATGATAACTTATAAAGGTCATATCGAACAAAAGCATTGCCGATGCAACATAAGAAAATCCGATTTGTTGCTATTTTCAAAATTCGCCAAAACATAATTAATTAGTTGGGGCCGATCAAGGACATGGTTCTTAATGGTCATTTACAGAGCTAACATATTTCCGCATTTTATAAAGTGGTATCTACAGGGTTTGAAATGATTAGTACGGAGCTTAAGCAAGAAGACGGAAGGGCCGATCAGGACGTTATTTCTCAAGCGCGGGAAAATCTATTTATTTATTATCTATTGATCAATATTTTAGCAGGATGCCCTCACAACAAGATGTTGGTATCACGCTAAACTTAAACTGCAATTCTCACGCTGAAGTAATCAGGCAACAGAAGACTTGAAGTGATGACGTAAAATACGTCATCACACTAGCGTCTTGATGAGAACCTTATTCTCGGCGAGGACCGTTCTGGAATAACGTTCTCAACCTTAGCGGCCCGCTAAGATCTCACTATGGCAATCAAACTTATTTTAGTTTTGTTATTGTATATGTTCATGTGCTTTTATATCATGTAGGACCCCTCGTGATACCAACATCTTGTTGTGAGGGCATCTTGTTAAAATAATGATCAATAAATAATGAATACATAGATTTTTCCGCGCTTGAGAAATAACGTTGTGATCGGCCCTTCCGTCTTCTTGCTTAAGCTCCGTAGTATCTTCATCACAACGGATGAATTATTGGAAATAAAACAATTGAAATCCCACTTTGTTGAAAACCAGCCAGGAATCACATTAATTGTAGTGACACAAAACAAAACGACAAATATATTATCAAACCCTGACAAAAATGTGTCCTGCATTTAATGATATGCGTACGGGGTTCAAAATAGCTCCCATTCAACTATTTGATAATAAATAAGACCTTACTGTTACAAGTTGGATAATCGCTACTCCATTCCGCTGTATAGTTCTCATTAGATTCAAACATATCGCACGTAATGTTTAGTGTAGTGCCTCCTGTGGACAAAGTGTAGCCAATGTCACAGGTAACAGAGCACACAGATCCATAGAGCGCTCCACCATCACACGATCCCACTCCTGACACCATTTCCAAAATGGATCGACTTGCTATCGACAGAGGTGGGCATCTGAGAACTGTAAAAAGTAAGGTTAAAATTGTTGTATTGTTGTAAAATTGGTAGCTTATTTTGTTTCTGTGTTCATTCAAAGCGTCATCAGTCAGGATCGAATTCTCTCGTTTCAGTTTCCGAGATTGTTGCGAAAAGCCGATAGAGGGAGCTATCACGCCTGTCAGATCGTCTTTGTGTGGGGATGGTGAAATAAAATTTAATGAAAAAGAATTTTTTTGCGAAAATATGGTGAATCACCTGACAAATTATCATGATGGCATGTCAATCGTGTCAATAGAATAAATGAACATCACATGCAACGCTTATGAATAGTATTGGCATTTATATAGCGCTCTTACAGACACATGCATTATATTGTTTTACAACATTATGTTACTTAATTGACATTGATAACGGTATAAACTGTTTCCGCAAAATAAAGTTGGTCATGGGCAATAGAGCCGTACACCGTGTATTGAACTGTGCGGACACAACAATAGCAAGCCGGTTCGAATTTTAATAGCATTACAAGGGAGCATTGAAAAGGCGTTCAACTTAATTTTTCGGAAATAGATCATATCGTGTTATCCAAAGCTAAAATAAAAATTACGTACACAGAAATTGCCAGGTAGGACAAACTACAATCTTTTTCCCACCTATAAATGTAATTCCCCGGTCAGACTATTGTAATGTTATGATTGATTTGGTTGGCAAGCTGACAATGAGGAATATATGAATAACTCCATCTACATTACGACAATGGAATGTTTTGAAATGAATTGTAGATCGAATATAATTTTTTCTCAAAAGTTAGAAAAAAACTTCTTAACCGACTTAATACATTCTTGTACCGGTAATATTAAACCTTCAGAAATACATCACATTAATACATTTCGACGATTTTTTTCAACAAGTGTATTAATGTACCTGTAACAGTGACAGAAAACGAACAGTGGACGTAATTTCCAGAAGAGTCCATTGCCCGATAGCCGAGTATGTAACTGCCTTCCGAAAATGAGGATGGCCGATTACCGGTGACGACTACAGAGTTGATGCTATAGAGTACCGCTTCAACGGTCATTCCAAGATCTGTAGCCTGTAAATGAATGACACACCGTGATCAGGCACGTATCGAAGGAGATGGCGGAGTGGGGGCGGATGGGCGGGCTCCCACGTAAAATGTTGGAAAAGAATCAATGGGCAGAAAATGTGAGGAACAATTTTCTTTGATTGTCGGTTTAGCGGAGAAATGTGACGTGCAAGCTTTTCTTCATTACAGTTCAAGGAAAACTTTCCGATATAATTAAATTTGATATAGCGTGAACAAAATAATTTATATCCAATAATAAAGGGAGACGTGTATTTGGTAGGAAGAGAATGCCATATCTCCGTATATACTACTACATTAAAAACATATTTTTTCGGTATCGCAATATTCTGTCTTTCTAATAGGAATTATTTGCGGTTTTTTTTTCGTTCAGTCGTAAATGACTCGGTCGTGTTGGTCTAGCGTGCCCAAAAGTTGAAATGTCTTGATTGAAATTCATTTCGAAAGGTATCGGTTCTAAAGGCTTACATTGTAACTGTTTTGAATCGCCGGATATATGATGACGATAATAATAATAATAGTAATAATCATAATAACAATCTAATAGGCTGTTGGATTTGTGTCGGACTCACTGGGTGACTCTGTGTCGTATGCCTTGTCTGATTTCCTTGGTAAAACTTCGCCCATCATCGGCAAATGATTTTTTCTAATCACTTGTGGACTGAAAGAAATTATTCGGTACTCAAAATGTGGTGATCGCTCCTCCAGACAATTAGAGGTGTATGTACGATATCAGAGGGGTACGTGAGACTCAGCGGTTGAGTGTTTTAGTACCTGTGTGTTCAGGGCAAGGATATATGCAGAGGCAGGTACTGTTTTAAGAAAAAGAGTCCTCAACTGGACTACTTCGTCTGCCGTACCCACGTGATACATACCAGAATAGGTTCCCACCGACTCCAAGGTATCACAGCAGAAGTCATCCCCGGATCAGCTATCAGCTCAACATCGTTGTGACACGACAACTCAGGGGCAGTAATATCTGTAGATGGGACAAAGATACAAAAGAATAATAAGAATTCAAGAAAATTGTTTAGTAAATCAAATCTCAATTTTCATTGAAATACTATTTATGAACTTCAGAAGTCATTTACGATGTTTGCCTGTGTTCAAGATGATAAATGCCGGTAATGTTCCGGCTATCCATACTGCCATCACAATATTGTATGATACGCCACACTTGTCAATGAAGCATTCATCTGCAGACGAGGTTTGAAAAAGTGGTCTAAAAATTACACAAACTCGGAAAGCCTTTTCTAGTTCATAAAAAGGCTTGGCTGTTATCTGAAAATTGTGGTGAACTGTTCAAGGAAATAGTGTTTGACTGATTGAAAATGATTCCTCTTCTGAATGGGTTAAGAACTCACCTTCGCAAAGAATTGGAACCCCATCCCATTGACCACTTGCCAAGCAGTGCCTAACCACTGAGCCTCTGACCATTGTATAACCATCTACACACCCGAACGTGCAAGAAGCAGTGACGTTTTGCCTGAGCATTATATCGGATGATTTTCCTGAATAAGAACAGTTTAATGTCGTGCCGATGGGTTGTGGTGTCTGAGCTGGACAGGTGACAACTGAAAAAGAGTAAAATGGAATAACTAATGGAGTCAAAATCCTGTTGAGATTCTGAATTTGTATAGGCGTAAATATTCAGCACTGAATGAGATAGCCTTAATTCTTAGATTCATCATCATGGTTATATTGAGTATCAAAAGGAATTAAACACAATTCAAGTAAACACATACCAAAATCACAAAAATCCACAATAAAGAACGATAAAAAAGGAATACGTGCAGCCAAGAATTATAGGGAAAGAAATGTAATAATAATAATAATAATAATGATATCTTTAAGACAGAGACTCAACTGAAAAAATTCAAGTTCATGCTAAAAACAAATTTATTTGTCAAGTAGACTTAATTCAGCTCCTACACTATGTAGAATACACATGCAAACGGCTATTTACTTAAATTGTACAAAATTCTTTGTTAAAATTTCTTCCTCTTTGTCTTTATTTCATATGCGCTTACGGACAAATGCTGTCAATTATAGTTATTATTATTATAATAAACAAGACACTCAACCACAAAAAAATTAAAAGATCTTACGGGTGCACTTGATATTCCCGGTCCATGCACCATTGTCTGAACACGTAATATCCCCAGGTCCCGTTGCTTCGTAACCATCTTCACATGAAAGTATGCAAACTGTGCCATAGTCCACCCGTTCAGTTGTGCAGCCTTGGGATATGGCGGCATGCATGGGTACCGGCAGATCGTTGACTCCGCATGTTGTCACTGTAAGGTGAATTATCATTGAATTTAAGTTTCGAGCAGAGTTGCCTGAAATTTTGGGAGGCATTGTTTAAATATAATTATGACCCCTTCGCATGTATTGCCTAAATGAAGATGAATGATAGTTTTTAAACGATGCCGCTCGAATTCTTAAACATGCTGTTCGGGTCTTGCGTGGTGAGAAGTTGGAGTTCATTGTTCTAATATTCTCACGTATGGCATTATTGTTTCAGTACTATAAGTTTTGTTATCAAGGTATAATTTGTGAAGCTATTTATCATGTCATGCTTGCTTTTGTTGTAAATAAAATCCTCCAACTGGAGGCAAAAAAAAATCATTGAATTTATAATTAATGGAATAAATACACACCTAGATACAATAGCAAGCATTAGTAGTTACTCGACTCTCATTTTAAAGGGTATCCGAGGCCAAATAGAAATAATTTGCTAGTTAATACTGTACATACCAACAATCCCTATAAACATTCCATGACAATTAAAAAAAAAGTTTTTTTTTCCAAACAATGAAAATGGAGACAAATGAGCCGTTTATTTCAATGATTCTATATAATTTCAATTTTACGCACTTACACTGCTTAAGTAGAATACAAAATTCACAGCTCGGCAAAAACAACATATTTAGGGAGGTGGTGATAGTTTCTGGCTGTGGCAACTATTTTGGATTTGACGACAGCCGAATTACAAATCCCATTTGTGATTGGGTATTTTGGTTAACTCGACTGATTTTGAATTGGATTTGTTCACAGGATATCGTCTCAGGTATCGATGCGAAGTATTTTGAATGTGTAAACAATGTCTATTTTGATTTCAAAGAGACGCTTCTCATTCAAAAGGTCAATAATTGCACTTACAATTGCATATTGGTGTGTTATCACTCCACGTGCCGTTCATTTGGCACGTCAAAGTGTTGCTCCCTTGTAGATCATAGCCTTGGGTGCACCAAAAGTTACACCGGTTTCCTGAAGGTACAAAGGTTCCCGATGGACAATCAGATGTGTTGGATATCTGCAGAGCATTTGTAAGCTGAGGTTTCATGCAGTGGATCCCTACATTTAGAGAGACATTGATGAAGGAAAAAGGCATGATTCATCATCATCTCGTGTCATCACACAACCGTTTCAAAATATGCAAGAGCCACGTCATCCACTATTGGCTGGTCTCTCTCCGTACATAGGTTCTNTTATAGGCGTAAATATTCAGCACTGAATGAGATAGCCTTAATTCTAGATTCATCATCATGGTTATATTGAGTGTCAAAAGGAATTGTGTCAAAACACAATTCAAGTAAACACATACCAAAATCACAAAAATCCACAATAAAGAACGATAAAAAAGGAATGCGTGCAGCCAAGAATTATAGGGAAAGAAATATAATAATAATAATAATAATAATAACTTTAAGACAGAGACTCAACTGAAAAATCCAAGTTCATGCTAAAAACACACTTATTTGTCAAGCAGACTCAATTCAGCTTTATGCAGCTCCTACACTATGTAGAATACACATGCGAACGGCTATTTACTTAAATTGAACAAAATTCTTTGTTGAAATTTCTTCCTCTTTGTCTTTATTTCATATGCGCTTACGGACAAATGCTGTCGATTATAGTTATTATTATTATAAGAAACAAGACACTCAACCACAAACAACTAATAAGATCTTACGGGTGCACTTGATATTCCCGGTCCATGCACCATTGTCTGAACACGTAATATCCCCAGGCCCCGTTGCTTCGTAACCATCTTCACATGAAAGCATGCAAACTGTGCCATAGTCCATCCGTTCAGTTGTGCAGCCCTGGGAAATGGCGGCATGCATGGGTACCGGCAGATCGTTGACTCCGCATGTTGTCACTGTAAGGTGAATTATTATTGACTTTAAGTTTCGAGCAGAGTTGCCTAGAATTTTGCGAGGCATTGTTTAATCATAAGTATGACCCCTTCGCATGTATTGCCTAAATGAACATGAATAATAGTTTTTAAACGATGCCGCTCGAATTCTTAAACGTGCTGTTCGGGTCTTGCGTGGTGAGAAGTTGGAGTTCCTGTTGTTAAAACAATTCAAGTTTAATTGTTCTAATATTCTCACGTATGGCATTATTGCTTCAGTACTATAAGTTTTGTTATCAAGGTATAATTTGTGAAGCTATTTATCATGCCATGCTTGCTTTTGTTGTAAATAAAATCCGCCAACTGAAGGCAAAATCATTGAATTTATAATTAATGGAATAAATACACACCTATATACAATAGCAAGCATTAGTAGTTAATCGACTCTCATTTTAAAGGGTATCCGAGGCCAAATAGAAATAATTTTTTTTTCAAACAATGAAAATGGAGACAAATGAGCCATTTATTTCAATGATTCTATATAATTTCAATTTTACGCATTTACACTGCTTAAGTAGAATACAAAATTCACAGCTCGGCAAAAACAACATATTCAGGGAGGTGGTGATAGTTACTGGCTGTGGCAACTATTTTGGATTTGACGACAGCCGAATTACAAATCCAATTTGTGATTGGGTATTTTGGTTAACTCGACTGATTTTGAATTGGGTTTGTTCACAGGATATCGTCTCAGGTATCGATGCAAAGTATTTTGAAAGTGTAAACAATGTCTATTTTGGTTCTTAAAGGTAGAATACTTCTTTTTCAGCCTAAAATTTGACTTTTCAAGATTGTTGTGTTATGTTGAAGAGTACTAAATTTTAGAACTTATTACCAATCAATTAAGCAGAAAGATTGGTCATGATAGGCGCATTTATAGTTATTCCAATAATAATTCTTCTATTCGGGCCTCGAATTAATCGACCGTGCATTCAAAATTCTAAAGCGCCGTTAACCCCTTGTTGACCAATAGCGCAAAAGTCTCTCTCAGTGCGTATTCTGCATGGTGTGGCAGTGTATTGAAGTGCGCACTGTATGTGCTCTTACAATGTTTTGTGTGTGTGTGTGGTACCGTAATACGCTAGGAGTATCGCGATACCGTTGCTGTCAAGATGAATTATGATAGAATAGATTTTCATTTGAATTAAATATTCTGGACTTCATTCGACCAAAATACTTAATAGAGGTTATTATTTTTGACATATCCGAGGTACACAACAAGTTGTAAGCATAACCGTAATGTGTGCAAATGTAGTTTTCTACCTTTAAGAGACGCTTCTGATTCAAAAGGTCAATAATTGCACTTACAATTGCATATTGGTGTGTTATCACTCCACGTGCCGTTCATTTGGCACGTCAAAGTATTGCTCCCTTCTAGATCATAGCCTTGGGTGCACCAAAAGTTACACCGGTTTCCTGAAGGTACAAGGGTTCCCGATGGACAATCAGATGTGTTGGATATCTGTAGGGCATTTGTTAGCTGAGGTTTCATGCAGTGGATCCCTACATTTAGAGAGACATTGATGAAGGAAACATGCATAATTCATCATCATCTCGTGTCATCACACAACCGTTTCAAAATATGCAAGAGCCACGTCATCCACTATTGGCTGGTCTCTCTCCGTACATAGTTTCTAACATTTTATTTTAGCTCAGATGATGAGGCAAAGTCTTACCTCCCTGCAAACGTACACGGTTTTTTTTTTCTGCAGAGCTATCATTGTACCCACACTTTACTGTATGTGTTTTGCATTCTCACATATGTGTTCGTACTCGATTCAAACTTGGTTGATCGGTCCATGGCAGTTTACAACCTGCAAGGAGTGACTCAGTTGGACTGATCTGCATGTGGATGTCGTGTCCAGGGAGGCGCTTCACCAAATCGTTCTTGACGTTACGCACGACTTTGAGAAATACTGGAGTACGTTAACGAATGTAATACGTGTAAGATCCTCGATCATTCATCACAAGAACTGATACCAATCATGCTTAAAGTCTTTCGTAACTTGGTGAAACACCACACAGATTCCCTAAAACGTATGAGTAACGTGAACTGATTATCATTACGTCACCATTGCAATAGTGACTTTCTAAAATTGTTGGGCGGAGGATTAGTTGTAGACTTTAGAAAGAAAAGGCTCGTTTTCTACCGTCCACAGGCCTCCGTCCAACAATTTCGAAAAACGTATTAATAAAGATATGACATTCAACTATCTAGACAATAAAACTGTCCAATAGAGGAAATATGCATCAATCAACTTACGAGTACATTTTGGCGACACGCCGCTCCAAAATGCTACGGCATTATTAGGAAGAGCGCTACAGATCAGCTCATCATTGTAGATTTCATAGCCTGGATCGCACTCAAAGCGACACGTATCGCCATAGTTCCTTCCACATTGATCAACAAGCTGGCCGTTGTCCAAAGGTGGAAGCTCCTCACACTGTAAAACTGTTCAATGATATGTGCAGGAATATTAAAAATATTTTAATATATTTAAATAACTCATATGTTCATATCTTAAAACACCCAAAGGGAAATGCTTCAATCTACTTTCTGTATACATGGACAATCGTTTATCAAGGACTGGTGACCGATGGTTTTCACGCCAACACTGCGAGCAAGATCCTATCCAAATATCATAAGCATAGTTGAATAGAACAATTGAAGTTTCCCATGACCAGCTTCAGCTGGCAACCATTACGGTTCAAAATTCAAATTTCCTCATCATCTCATTTTCAACTTTTCTTTAACAAAATAAGGGTATTTTATCATTGCAGGATGTCTGGAGACAATGTACTATACTTCACAAGCATTTATACTAGCCTATTTCCTTGTTCCTTATATCGTCTAACCTTATTGTGCAATGCATCTTTGTGTATGATGTTCATGTAAAATTATTTGTTGTATGGAATCAATGTTCGAAGTTAACATTTCAACACTATACTAGGCCTGTATTAGGCATATCAGGAGCCTGTAACATAAAGAGTTTCGATTGATTTTGCAATGAATCGTATCTCTTCGGTATTTATCACAAGTTCAACTATATTTCTTATTAAACAGGCCACGGATGTTATAACATTGACTATACCTTGACAATACGGTGTCTCACTGTTCCACAATCCTGTAGAACTACCCATTAATCACTTCAGAACTTGCCGCCCTTGGAGACTGTGTCCTGTACTGCAGCTAAATGTACAGTCCGAACCAAGAATGTTGCCGTGTGAGCAATTAACCTTCAAAAGATGATCGCCATTCTGAGCAGAGCAGTAGAACACTCAATTTTCAAAAAAAGTAATAAATGAGATAAAAGGAAAGTGAATTAACATGTCAGAGGCAAATAAAGTTTGAATCATTTTAGTATTGAGCAAAAACGTCGGTGATAAATTCGGCTGGTATTGTCCCATAGATACAGGGCGGTGATATCGGTACCCATATGTGACAACTTTAGCCGAATTCAACAACGTTGTCTTTGCAGTGTATATGTATATGCATCCATACAAAATGGGCTCAACGCGTTGTGACAGTATTGTACGTGAGCTGCAACTACTGAAGATAAGTTTTATCCTCGAAAAACATGAACAAATAACATTCATAAATGCACTACAGTGAATGTAATGATCTAATAAAGGCAAGCCACGAAACAAAAAAATGTATTAGTTCAGAATTAATGGCTCTCCCCACTAGAACAACTCACTGTTGCTGAGTTGTAAAGACCTTACTATTGCGTGATTAGAGAATCATTAGGCATTTAATACATGATAAAACATTCTTTCAATTCTTAAAAATGATGAAACCGTGACGGAAATCAACAAGCACTTAATGAAAACATAGTGAGGTATGATAACATAGTGAGGTAAACAGACTTACCGTTCACCGTAATTGCGAAGGAACACATTGCAGAATTTCCAGAGCTATCTGTAGCTTTGTATGCAATCACATGTCTCCCGTTTCCAAAGTAACTCCCAGATTCCGGCCCTTGCTCTCTGGTTAGAGTAACTGAATCATCTGAGTTGTCTGAGACCTCTGGTTCTGCCCATACGACTCTGGCAGTTGTCTCTAGAGGTGGGGCATTGACGGTCTGCGCTTGAGGACATCGTGTAAATGTTGGGGCCATTGTATCTTAATAAAATAAAAGTATTTTCACACCATAATGCAGCTTAGTTTACAGACATTGTCACATATTATGACTTTGACTTTTGGAAGATTATGAAATGCTGTATATATCGTCCGTGTTTTCACAAAGTGACGGGAGCCAAATGGTATTGTTGCATGAAGACAAATGAATCCCGACATAGCGCCAATTCAACGGACATCCTATCGAACAACGTGTTAATTCTATGAAAGGACACGTTTCAATGGATTTCATTTCGTGCAACAATACGCTCTGAATCCCGTCACCTCATGAAAACACGAACGATATTATCATCTATGCTATTTAAATCAAGATTGATGAGAAATAACAAAGAACATATTGGATATTGAATATTACTGCCAAGTGTGCCTGTGTGACCATTTTGAATCTTAGCACTTTTTTTTGGGGGGGGGGGGAGTAAACTTTTATTTTGAAACCTAAAATTTACACCGCTAACTATTGAGGCAGCATTTATGATCTGGTAGATGAGAAAACGTGAAACGAAATGATATTATGCCGTAAACTTTAAATGTATGCTATCAAAATGAATGAATGACGCCTACAATTCAACGAAAGATATACATATAGGTAATCCAAATGTGTTATTTGTGGAATATCATATTAAGGTCGTAATTTCATATTTATTTGTTCAGGTATTATTTTACTATTTTGACCTTATTATGAACCGATGCAGAATTTATTTATATCTGTATCTATTAACTCCATACCTGCACAGTTTGGTATATTTCCATCTCCTGACCAGTCACCGTTTAACAAACAGGTCCATGTTGGCTGTGAGGTTTGAATTGTGTAGCCGTAGTCACAAGAAAATGTACAAGAACTGTCATAGTACGTCCCGTCTGTGCAGCTCAGTCCGCCATTTACAGGATGACTTAGAGAACCACATTTAATTCCTGAAATAAAAGAAGTCATAGGAGGTGTTGTTCAAAGCCAACTGCAAATCAACTATAACTTTGCATATCTTAACGCGCGTTTTCATTCGCGCAAAGGTATTCGCATTGGACAAGACGCGCATGAAACAATGATTTTGATTGGCGCGTTCCGATCAACTGCAACTTGAGATCAATTACAACTTTTGAGCAACCCCCCCCCCCCCCCCGTAGTTAGGTTAATAAGAGTTGTGTAATCTCAAGCTATGTTCACACTGAGACCCACAACTTTAAATTCTCAGAAACTAAGACAGAAATCTGAAACCTATCATACGTGCATCGGAAAGGCGAATCTAGTAGGACTCATACTGAGAAACAAAACCTTTACGGGCCGATTGCGCAAAATGGTCTGAGCTATCCTTTACTTGCTTAAGACATCCTGATTTCTTGTGCCAACCTCTTAATGTATACACAAGCATAGACATGTCTGTGTTAAGAGGGTGGCACAAGTAATTAATACGTATATTAAGCAAGAAGAGGAGAGCTAAGACTATCTCGTGCAATTTGGTCATAGTTTCAGAAACTTTGACAGACTTTAAGAAGCTTTCAGTTCCGTCGCCAGATCTTTTAAATTTTCTTCGAAGGGGGCGCGTTTCTATGACTTTTGCAGCTTGGCACCATTTTCACCCTTTTCAACCATGAGGTTTGTACGGCTTTGAGTTTTAATGCGGTGCATTGACTTCTTTCGCATCCTGCCTATTTACGGCCAGGTGGTTCATAGGTAGTCAGTTAGTAGGCCTATGTAATTTAAGGTAGATATGAATACAACAACACTGATACTATGCCGCCTTTAAACAAAATAGTAAAATAACAATTATGATGGTACTGAACAAATTAATAACAAGTTAGAAATCCTTTATGGGGGAGGGGCTGAAGGGGTGCGTTCGCATCATGTGTATCTCATGGCAATGCCAATGAGCTTATACAGGCAGCGCAAAGGCAAACTGTTCTTTTCGTCAATGCGCTACATTTTAGTCGAATGGGCGAGAAGATGAATTGCACAAACTTCACACTGCACGCATAAACTTCCGTAGAACTGTCGTACTTTCTGAAACCCGGAGGATATATGGCTTTCGAAGTGATCCTATCTATAGTCAGGTCCAAAACAGCTGTAGAATGCTACAAGGTTTCAATAGGCAGGTTTACTAATAGAAGAAAAAAAAGTATGCACGTTTCATGCCACAAAGTTACGTGGTTTTCCCTAAACCGGTTGCCTTGGAAACAAATTTTCATACATTTTTGCTCTATCGGGCAAACCTTGAGCAAGCTTAAAGGTCGTCAACAATAACCATTGTTTATAGAGAGTGCAAATACATGTATAAACTTACTTATCAATTGCAACTTTATACTGTCCGACCCCCCATAATCTTACTTATAATTTAGACCACTTTGGAAATGTATTCAAAAGGTCACGCTTATCCCCACGAATTATGTATTTAGCTGTCAAAAATATTGAGAGCTTAATTTCTCAGAACGCTTCTTTTAAACATTAACGTGGGTAGGTTGGACAGTTTCTGTAGGACTGTCGTATTTTAAATCGGCTCTAAATATAGACATGACTAAAGCTAGTGTAAGCGTAGTTACATGGATTTTTTTTCCTGAACATTGATTGAAAAATTTGAAATATGATAAATTTTATATATATGGAGAGCTAAAGACGCTATGAAACAAAACTGGAGAAGTGGAGAACGCTATATCGAGTTACAAAAATCCCCCAAAGTGCCCTGTTCTCTAGAAAAGTACAAGTACTTAAAAAAAGTCACCAAATGTATATAGTTAGCGCTTATACTGCGAAAAGCTCGTGTGCTGGAATCACATACCAAATAAGTCTAGCGCGTTTGTGCGCGCAAACCGCTAAATTACACACTTTGTGATGTCAGATTTCTGTGCTTAAAATAGGCGTATTATATCAGTCCCTTTCCAATTTTCTTGGTGAAAAATAAGTACTATGTTTGAAGCAGACCCGATTTAATTGCATGATTTATGATCAATGCAACAATAAGAGATGTATGAAATTCAGTTTACATGATATTATTTTCTATCAATATCTACTTTAAACTTATTAACACCTACGTGTACACGTTGGTTGGGAGCCGGTCCAGGACCCGCTGTTTCCGGACTGAGAGCAAGACCGCATCGTGGATCCAGACAATGAATACCCCGTAGAACAGGAGTAGGTACACATCGACGATATGAAGTTTGAGTTGGTACATGACACACTGCCATGAGAAGGGGCTGACACCGTGGGACAACGGATAGCTGCAATTGTAAGTATTTATGGCTACATCTTGAAATATGCACCTCTTTAGTCCTCCACAATTTTGTGTGTGTACGCGTGTACAAAATATATATATAATATAATACGTCTATGTATGGAGATCAACTAGGTCTCAGCGCCAGCGGCCGACCAAATGACGGGAAGGCGATGGAGGGGTGGACTATTTCACGAGAATGCCGATATTGCCATGACGGTGGAATGAAAGAAGATTAGACCTATAGATAGAGGACAATTATTCATGTTTGAGTTGATTGGAAATCAAATGGATATTAAACATTGTCACATTGAAGCATGGGCAAACCCGGAGAATAGCGACCAGATGCGCGCGATGTATTCAATTTGTGTACAATCCTTTGGAAGCGTGCGGTAGTGCGTCGGCGATGATTTTTGCACCAGATTCGACCAACAAACATTTGTAAAGTGGGCTCAAGTTTACACGTTTTAACACCAAAATCGATTAAATTCTCAACAAATTTCATGAAATATGGAAGGAGGGACATTTAAAACCATTATTCTGTTCATAAAATGTAATAAAAGTCGCTTTTGGACTTGTTTTATGGATGGTCACCTGTGTGTATTTTGGACTTCTGACGCCGATGTTTACAAGTTTTACATGGCGCGCGCACGCAATCTGGTCGCTATTCTCCGGGTCTGCCGAAGCATGGTGGTGTAGAAAATTCTGAATCTCGCCTTCCCACTCAGAGACTGAGGGAGGTGTTTCGGTTCCCAATAGGCATTAAGCTAATTCCGGTCAGCACAAAATATACATTATCCACAATAAGGTTGCATGTGTACCGGTAGGATAAATTTCTTGAATGCAGTGAGCGCCATATGGTAGCCTTGCTATAATATAGCCCGGTAAGAGTGTACTCTTAGAGACATTTAGATTACTAAGTAAATGTTGTATACCATAATTACACTAATTATTATAATTATCATTACAATTTCATGCATGTTTACGTGATAACGATTTTAAAGTTTATTAAAGACTGTCGTTTGTTAAGCCTTCAATTAGTTATGCATTATGTTTTGATTTGTATTTTTGAAATTATATTTCAAAAGTTACCTCTGTAACGTTAAAAAAAACTTTCAGTAATGTATAAAAGGTGTATATGCTAAAAATGGTCTTAGTATTTCAATACGACGATAAGAACATTGTCCTTTTTCTCAATTTTATTTACCTGTTACCCTGAAAGTTACTCCGCATGTAGCTGTATTTCCTGCTCCGTCTATCGCTCGATACTGGGTTGTGTACGAGGAGCTCGAAACGCTGAACGTAGACCCAGGGCCTGAGCCTGAAATAATTCTGGCGATGTAATAGAGAGAGAGAGAATATTATTTCTTTATTCATTCATATATTTTGTTCCACACATTCATATCAAACTGGATGAAAAGGAGATGTGCGTTACAAGTATAGTTTCACAATACAGGGGCAATGAACTGCTATGGCTTGCACACGTCGGAAAAATAGTTATTACCAACCGTATATATAGCATTTGGTTCCGGGTGATGGAATGGAACAATTAATTTTGTCCTCATCGATAATAACGAAAGTAATAATGAGGATAATATTGATAGTAATAATGATATTGATAATGATAATAATAACAATGATAATAACAACAATACTTATAATGATAATGATGATGATGATAATAATAACAATAATAATGATAATAATAATGATGATGAATAAAAAATAATTATAATTCAATCTTTCTAAAGAGCACAATAATAATAATAATAATAATTACATTTATAACGCGCTTTATACAGGTGTTTCAAAGCGCACAGGTGGTCTGTCTAATCATAATACCGGTAAAAACAAAATCAATGCATAGTACATAATTAATAGAAAACAAAATACTTAATTATAAACTAACTTGGTGTATGCCTCCAAAAATGTACAACAAAATTAAATTATAACTGTAGGTGGGTCTTGAGAAGGGATTTAAATGATTCAACAGATTCAGCATTTTGGATGTGAGGTGGAAAATTATTTCACAATAAATCAAATGAAATCTTTATGCATTATACAACCTCAATAATCATGAAATTTACATAACATTAAGAAGAAATATCGTTTGACTTAACAAGTAGTGTAATTTAAACACATGTATTTCCCATGCAAACGTTGGTTTTATCGTTGCGTTATGTTCTTATCATGTGATGCATAATTAATATAATATCATCCTGTTATATAAAACTTGAACTTACGTGACAGTTGGGGTTCCTCTATTATCGGTGGCAGTGGGNAAAGAAGCAAGAGAGGAAGGATGGGAGGTAGACTACAGCGAAGCCGATGACAAGCCATATTTTTACAACACAAGCTTGGGTATTACGCAATGGAACTCCCCATCAGACGATATAGAGAAATGTAGAAAGAGGCGAAGGACAACTTACTACACATCTCCAATGATCGGATTTCCAGACGATGTATTCCCCATTCAACTTTCAGGCACGCTTTACGCAGTGGTCCAGGCTTACATCACAGACATTGTTGTCCATATATGCTACTATGTACCCCCACTCAATGGAAAGGGAGTGAGAACACAACGAAGGGGTATAACTTTGACCCTGGAAAACTGGTTTAAACTGGTTGGTGCAATGGATGAAATAGACGGAGTTATCCAGAAGAAAAGGCGACGTATAGAGACACTTAAAGACATTTACAACATGCAGTGAAAAGACTAGAATGAACACTATGATTCCTATGGTGTAAAATGAATATATAACCACGAAATGCTATGGCATTATCTATGAATGATATTCAGAAAATACTGTTGTAATAAAGTTTTATCACAACCTGAATTCCTAGTGTCAATATATTTTTTTTTTTATTGAGTCGTGTACATTACAAGCTCAGTGGAGATCCAATTGGCTAATACACGCTATAGGGCTAATGCTGAATTACTAGTGTCAATATATATTTTTGTATTGAGTGTTGTACAGTACAAGCTCAGTGGGGATCCCAATAGACGAATATACACTATAGGTATAATGGCTATACAGTCTTGCAAGGAGGACGTCAATAAATATTGATTACCCTCTATTCATCCTATTGTGTGGACAGTCATGACTGGCCGGTCAGTGTATCGATTTTTCAAGATGTGTTCTTAAAACAGCTAGCCTCCGAGTGAAAACACTTATGATCCTGGATTTCCACATTAGTTCGTTTTATATCAAATAAATGATATTAAAACAATCAAATGGCTACCAGGGGTGTATCATTTTAAAAGTTTGTTCCAGTTATTTTAATGAAAGGAAGGAAGATATTTTCCACGATCATTTTCAACCATTGTCATACATAATTTGCATCTTAACTTGTGATAAACGAAATGAGATCTGAATTATACAATTGCAATCGAACTCCCTATTGTCTACCCATGACAACCAGATGTTTACAGTGTTTCTATGACACAAACAGAATCTCCCCTTTAATACCAAGTGTAGAATAGAGAACCCGGCACTTCTTCCATAGTCACCATCGTGAGCAGACAAATTGTTGTCAAATCCTGGAAACTATATTTACATTTCTGTATTCGCTTGGATACCGTGCATAGTGTTAAGGACCTCATCGTTTCAATCTTTTGTGATATTAAAGAACACCGAATCGGTAAGTCAATTTTTAAAAAAAAAACATTATACTGAATAGACTTGCTAATCATTATCGCTATTTAAAAACTCTGTTCTTTCCAAATTAGAAATAAAATAACTACATTTATAAATTAGTAAAATAGGGTTTTACTCAGGAACATTTCATGTAAACTTTTTTTTTAAAGACTGATTTTCATAGCCAATATACGATTGAAATGTGATATATGATTTCGTATGAGAGAGAGAGAGAGAGAGAGAGAGAGAAAATAATGGTTACTAAAAGGTTTTGCTCTGATCAATGAATCTGGAGATGGCGTTGTTGTCGTTTTATAAATAGACAGGTTGATTTATTTCAAAGGTAAAAGGACTAACTGTCTATGATGCAAATGTATAAATCATTTTTTTTTTTCATTTTCTCTCAATTATTACAGGATCACTTAGAATAATACTTTATTATTCTTATTTTTATTATTCTTACTATTTTGTTTTTATTATTTTCTTTTTCTTTTTCTTTTTTTCCTTTTTATTTTTTTACAAACTGAAATTAAACTTTGTATTAATTATTGTGGACTTTCAAAATTTATTTCTGGCTGTTTAGCCTATCATTATAAGCCGATTTTTTTTAATTAATTTTTTTTTTATTTTGTTCTTTTTTTATTTATTTATCTTTTTTTTTATTTTATTTTTATTTTTTAAATTCCTTTTAATACATTTATTGCAGTACAATATGGCTAGTCAGTGGACATCCCAAGATGAAAAACGTTATCATGAGGCAAGAACAGCCTATGTAACAATGGAGGAACGCCGTCAGCGACACCTTGACCGGGAGTCGAGTGCCAATGTGTCTCGGAGGAGCAGAGAGAGGGAGGAAATCCTCAACGTGAGACGGGGAATTTCCGAAGCTGAATCTGCTATGGATATGGACGTCAACATGGTGATACCAGAGACACCATATGATGACGAGGATGATACGTACCCAGTCATTCCCGAGACTCAATCCGAGCCGCAATCTGTCGGAGATGATGAGTATCCCGTCATCCCCGAAACACCTCCCGAAATGCAAGAAAAGCATGATGAAGTGGTAAGTTGATTGTTCTTTCTCTCTCTCTCTCTCTCTCTCTCTATATATATATATATATTACAAATGTTTGTAATTGAAACTGACAAGTAGACTCTGTTTTGTTATCAACAATTCAGATTGTTTTACGTTTTTGTTGTTGTTTTTTTTTTTTGTTTTAAACCTGCAGCTGATGAGTGAGGATGACGAGGGAACAGGTCCTGATAGTGTTTTCACCCAAGGTACCAATGCTGACAATGGATCTCTCGATGAGGTGGGTAACGCAACGTATTAATGATTACTATTTTTAAATATTACTAAGCGTTTTTAATTACTGATACACTAGCGTGATACATCATTAGATCTTTATTAAAGTATCTTTGTCTATTCTATTTTATTTTACAGGTGCGAATCGAGGACTTCTATGAGGTTCGACAAGGACAGCTAAGGGTTGCACCACGTTTCCGGGGACGAGTCACGGATCATGACATTGTTGTGCGTCCATTACATCGTCTGTTGGAGAGAATGAGTCCACTCGAAATCATTGGGGAACTTTTTGGAAGTATAATTTCACAACTAACACAGGGCTTTGCGGATGATGATATGGTAGGCTTTATCATTTCCTCGCCCAATTTACGTGGAGACGTAGGAATTCCCCTTTCTCGGACAGATCAATTATCGATTGAGCGCATTCTAGCGATCCTTGAACAACTTTTACAGTCGAACGAGGAATTTAATATCGAAGAAGGTTTTAAGATAACAATGATCCACATTCATATGCCTCGAGGTGGAGGGAGATCAGAAAACCAGATTCCCATCGATGAATTTATCAAAAAACAAAGGCGCTTCATTCATATTGCGAACAAAGATGAGCTATGCCTTGGTAGAGCTTTGGTCGTTGCCATGGCACATGCTCACAGGGGAAACAATTCTGGACACTTTTATAATGTTACCCACCCGAATCGAAACCCAACCCAAGCAAACGAGGCTAAACAATTGTACAGAGATGCACATGTACCGGAAGGGTTGTGTGGGATTCCGGAAATCGAAAAATTCCAAAAATTCTTGGGTGCTGATCCTGATAACGGCTACCAAATCGCTGTCTATGTCAATGGGGGAAACCATGGCAGAATCTTTCTAGGGCCCAAAAATAAACATTTCCTATCCCTATTTCTTCATGACAACCATTTTGATGTCATAGTCGGAATGCCTGCTTTCCTTCGCAGAAGCTATTTCTGTGAGAAATGTCTAAAGGGGTATGATCTCAAAGTGAAACATAAGTGTGTAGATTCATGCAGTTCTTGTAAGACTGGTTCAAAGTGTGAATTTATTGAACGTGTGTTGTGTGAAAAATGTGGACGTGTCTTTCAAAGTCAACAGTGCTTTGAAAACCATTTAAAACCTGTCAGCAATAACAAAAGTGTGTGTCAACTAATATTTAGATGTAAGAAATGTAATTTGTTATTAGACTCTAACCGTACTAATGTCAAAGCTCATGACTGTAGGAAAGGTTATTGTGAGCGATGTCGATCAACCGTTGTGAAAGAAGGACACCAATGCTTCATCCTGCCACTACCAAAGAAACAGGAATCTAAACAAAATCAAGAAAAAAATCAAAAAGGGAAACAGAGGTTCATCTTCTACGACTTTGAGTGTCGTCAAGATGTCAAAGTTGAAGACAACAAACAGGGTCCAATTTATAAACACATACCCAATCTCTGTGTAGCAATGAGGGTTTGTGAAGAATGCTTTGACAAATCTGAAGCATGCCCACATTGTGGTGTTCGAGAACACGTATTTCGGGGGGAAGACACGTTAGAAAAATTTGGGGAGTGGTTGTTTGGTAGCGAGCAAGATCACAAAGGCGTCATCGCTATCGCTCACAATGCCCGTTCCTACGACGCACAATTTTTACAGGAATTTTGCCTGAAGTCTGGGGTGGCCCCTGAGGTCATCATGAATGGAAGCAAAATTCTTTCGCTAACAGTCAACGGAGTAAAATGCATTGATTCACTAAGTTTTCTTGCCATGCCACTGTCTTCTTTCCCCTCTACCTTCCAGTTGAAAGAGTTGAAGAAAGGGTTCTTTCCTCATTTCTTCAATACTCTCGAAAATCAGACATACCAAGGATCGCAACTTCCACCCAAAAAATATTACGATCCAGATGGGATGTCTGCGAGTAAGCGCGCCGAATTCAATGATTGGTATGTGCAACATGAGAATGACAGCTTCGACCTCCAAAAAGAGTTGTTGGAGTATTGTCGTTCTGATGTGCAAATTCTTATGGAAGGGTGCATGTCATTTCGACGACTGTTCATGAGCATAACTGACAATATTGACCCCTTCCATAATATTACAATTGCATCGGCTTGCAACACTGTATTTCGGACGCAATTTCTCAAACCAAAATCAATCGGCCTTATTCCTAACCATGGATACCGAAGCAGAGAAAAACATTCGATCATGGCACTGAAATGGTTGGAATGGGTCAGTGAGTGTGAGGGAGTAAATATTCAGCACGCGCGTAACAGGGTAGAACACAAAATTGGTAGTTACAAAGTGGACGGGTACGATGCATCAACCAAGACCTGTTATGAATTTCTGGGTGATTATTGGCATGGCTGTCCACGTTGTTATAAACGACGCGATGTCCTCGTTTCCAACTCCGATGCCACAGTACAGGATGTGTTTGAACAGACCATGTACCGAATAAATGCATTGAGGAAACAAGGATACCGCGTTGTTACCATGTGGGAATGCGACTTTTTGGAACTACAGAAGAAGAATCCCAAACTCCAAGAGTTTCTGAAAGGTCTTAGCTTTCAGGACCCCCTCAACCCGCGACATGCTTTTTATGGGGGGAGGACAAATGCTGTTAAATTACACCACAAAGTTCAGGGCCATGATCGTATCAAGTATGTGGACATTTGCAGTCTTTATCCCTGGGTTTCGAAAACAGGCCTCTTCCCGGTAGGACACCCACAGATCGTCACAGAGAAGTTCCAAAATCTTGCGCATTATTTTGGTATAATTAAGTGTAAAGTGTACCCGCCGCGTCAATTGTTTCATCCCGTGCTCCCGTACAGAAATGCAGAGGGCAAGCTTCTCTTCCCTCTGTGTCGTACATGCGCTGAAAAAGAGCAACAAAAATGCACGCATAGCGATGAGGAAAGGGCTCTCACTTCCACCTGGGTCACTGAGGAGGTGAAAAAGGCCGTGGAATTGGGATATCGAGTGATGGAAATGTATGAAGTTTGGCACTATCCAAATGTCACTCAGTATGATCCCGAGACCAAGGAAGGAGGACTTTTCAGGGAGTACATTGACCTTTTCCTTAAGGTCAAGCAGGAATCGAGTGGGTGGCCCACTGAATGTGAATCGAATCCTGGTAGACCCGAGGAAGAAATCCAAAAGGCACGACAAGAGTACATCAAATCCTACAATGAAAAAGAAGGGGTGCTCTTGGACGAAACAAAAATCAAATTCAATAAAGGGTTAAGGGCCGTGAGCAAAATTTGTCTCAACAGTTTTTGGGGTAAGTTTGGACAACGCAATAATCTTCCAAAGACGGTCTACATATCAGAACCTGAAGAGTTCTACACCTTGGTGACGGATCCCAAACTTGTCATCAAGTTTGTAGATTTTCCGAGTGAATATATGGCGTGTGTGCAATATGTAGAGAGGGATGACTTTTTAGAAGTTCTCCCCAACACCAATGTGGTAGTGGCTGCTTTCACCACCTGCTGGGCTCGTCTGAAGCTCTACTCCTATTTGGAGAAATTACAAAAAAACGTGTTGTATTTCGACACAGACTCCGTCATCTACCTCAAGAATGACCAGGTTGAGGATATACCTACTGGAAACTTCTTGGGAGATATGACGGACGAACTCGAAAAAGACTTTGGGGTGGGAAGCTACATCACTGAACTTCAGGCCTTGGGACCCAAAAATTATAGCTACAAGGTGTTCTCGACCAAATTGAACAGAGAGACCCTTGGCGCCTGTAAAGTACGTGGAATCACGTTAAACTACAGGAATGCCGAGCGTGTGAACTTCGAGAGCCTCAACGAGCTCGTGCATGGTGAACGCAGCCACACCACTGTCACTAACACTCACCGCATTGCTCGTAGTCGAACCCATAATGTTGTATCCCGTACGGAGCACAAAGTACATCGTATGGTTTATGACAAAAGGGTTCGTCTACCAAACTTTGAAACGATTCCTTATGGCTATTAACTTTCTTTCTTATTAAATTGTTGTTTTTGTTGTACTTTGCCAAAATTCTTGCCGTTTACAAAGTTGTATTCGTGTTAATGTGTGTATGAGGATGTGTGTGTGTGATGTTGAATTGAGATCGTCCCCTTTTAGACACTTCTTTCTCTTATTCTTTTTTACATCTTGGGGTTAGTTGTGAAATTATCAT
>BQKZ01007638.1:17748-27901 GCA_036244855.1 Temnopleurus reevesii | reverse complement strand
CAGATTGAATGTCAATCACAGGAAACTGATCTCAATCCATATCATTTAGAATACTTTGTAAAAATGCTTTCAGGATAGGTTCACAATGTTTATTAGATGTACATGAAATAGGAAAATATATATTGGGGTCAACTGGAATAATACATTTCACCAAGAACGCTGACAGGCAAAATACTCACATTTTATAAGGAAGGCAGGAAATGGAATGTTTGGTAGTTTGCATTTAAGAAAAAAAGAAAGACATACTTTAGCTTCTGATCTATAATATGAGATGAGTTCAAGAAGGCAGGTATTCTTAGGATGTGCTTCAAAGTGCTTCCTCGTCAAAACTAATGATGCAATGCATGTCTTTAGTCCTTTGTCTATTCAACAAATATTTTTCTTCCCACAAATATTCATTTCACCCATTGACAAAAAATTGTTCAATACATTTCATATCATTCAGGTACATTTTTGTTCAATCTTTCAATCTGTGTGAAATAAAATGAAGCACACATGAAAGCAGATGTGATATACTCAGAGTTTTCTCCCTGGTAAACAGCCATTCATGCTCATCCTGTTTGAAGGTCCATAGAAATAAATAGTGGTTTATATACACACTGTGAGAAGGCGGGTTTTGAATTGCAGATGGTGCATATGAAACCATGAAGCCAGATGTATAAAATGAATCTCATTCACACAACAGGTATAGAGCCAGCCAACAATGTGCTCACACCACCTTCATCATTTATTTGATCAATATCTGTAGCATTCATTACAAAACAATTTTTCATTTGACAACAGCCATTTGTTGCATGTGTCTACATGAGAAGATGCCTGCATCATGCTATATCTTCATATAATATAGTTATATCAAAAGGAGTCTGAAGTGAAGGTTAGCAAGCTGAAATATGGATTGGATTTGAGAAAATGATGAAAGAAGAAAACTGTTTGAAATAAGACCTTTCTATTGAGTGTACGAGGCTCCCACACTGCAGTGTCCTGTAGAGGCAATACACACATCACTAATTAAAAAGGATTGAAGCTATCAGACAATGATACTCTTGGCCAAAAAAATATTTTCAATGGATTTTTTAAAGTCCACTGGATGCTATGACTAAAATAATCAAATTCTTTTTATCTCCAGTAGCTCACACGAGGGGAGGGGGTGTAGCATATATGACTGCTGTATGACAAATACATAATAAACCATTCTAGCACCCATGTACCTCTGCAGTACAGTGTGTACCCCCTGTCAACCATAGGAGATCATTTGAATTAATTTCTTTCTCATGTTTATTTTATTTCTGTTGCAAATTCACAGTGAAATTCTTGATACCACTGAATACAATACTAAACATCTTGGAGCTTTATAATAAAGGAATTTACTGCTAGCATTTCGTAAACATTCAAGGATTCCAATAAAATACCTCACTACAGTTTACACATTTTATGAAAAATAAAACAAATTAGTAAGTAAGATTTGACACTTTAAAAATAATTACAAATGCCGATACATATTCAACACAATAATGAAATACATATCATGATGCCGAGTATAATAACATGATGCATAATAGTATCATCTAGCTAATCCATACACAAACAGCATGCCATCAATAAGATTGAGATCAAACGACAGAGGGATTGAGTTCAATCAGTAAAATTAGCACTAATTTTCTTATTTATGAGATAATCGCATGACCATCTCCTACCTATGCTTTGTTCCTGAACAATGCTCTAGACCGACCAAACACAATAGACTTAAAAAGTTCCTTAACCTAGCTCCCCGCCAATGACCCTGCCTCACGCCCTGCCACCACGACATACACATTACCTCATTCTTCCCGATCGCCCCCGGCTGAGACGGACGCGATTTGCAGACCATGGTGAGATTGTTCCTTGTTGCTAATTGCATTACACTTTAGACTAAAGCCTCCTATTATTCGCCCAAGTGCATTTTTGGTGGGGTTTTGGTCTTGCCACCCTCCGCTGAGCAGGGCGTGAGGCAGAGTCATTGGGGGGAGCTAGGTTAAGGAACTTTTTAAGTCTATTGTGTAAGCGAGGGTCATGCGATTATTGAAGTAAATACTGATATATATATATACATGGGAAACAAATGTCTATTCTTGCACAGAACAGGGAATAAAATTTGTTCTGAGAGATAATTAATTCCAAAAACACAAATCATTTTAATAGAGACGGAAAAGAATAAATAGTTACAAGAGGGAGAAATATAGTAATCTGGGCATCAAGCAAGCTGAGGAAGATAGAGAATGAAGAACGAAGAAATCACCAAAGGGAAATCAAGATTGGGGATCACGTATGGACACAGAAACCAGATAAAGAAGATACACAGTTTGGGAATCACGTATGGGCACAGAAACCAGATAAAGAAGATACACAGTTTGGGGATTACGGATGTACACAGAATCCAGATAAAGAAGATACACAGTTTGAGGATTACGGATGTACACAGAATCCAGATAAAGAAGATACAGAGTTTGGGGATTACGGATCTACACAGAATCCAGATAAAGAAGATACAGAGTTTGGGGATTACGGATGGACACAGAATCCAGATAAAGAAGATACAGAGTTTGGGGATTACGGATGTACACAGAAACCAGATAAAGAAGATACAGAGTTTGGGGATTACGGATGGACACAGAATCCAGATAAAGAAGATACAGAGTTTGGGGATTACGGATGTACACAGAATCCAGATAAAGAAGATACAGAGTTTGGGGATTACGGATGTACACAGAATCCAGATAAAGAAGATACAGAGTTTGGGGATTACGGATGTACACAGAATCCAGATAAAGAAGATACAGAGTTTGGGGATTACGGATGGACACAGAATCCAGATAAAGAAGATACAGAGTTTGGGGATTACGGATGGACACAGAATCCAGATAAAGAAGATACAGAGTTTGGGGATTACGGATGTACACAGAAACCAGATAAAGAAGATACAGAGTTTGGAGATTACGGATGGACACATAATCCAGCCAAGGGAAATATATTTTTGTAATTTTTATCCAAGATTGAAAAGATACATAGACACAGATTGTGAACATAGTTAATAGCCAATAAATAAAAGTTAAATTTGACATAAGGAGAATTAAATGTAACCTGATGAACCCCCAAATTCCAAAGTTTACATGCAGAAGACTTGGAGCATGATTGACTTGATTGTGAATATTAGTCTTGAAGAGGGCTAATTGGGAATATGGAGATTATTCTTGAAGAAGGCTAATTGGGAATATGGAGATTATTCTTGAAGAAGACTAATTGGGAATATGGAGATTATTCTTGAAGAAGACTAATTGGGAATATGGAGATTATTCTTGAAGAAGGCTAATTGTGAATATGGAGATTATTCTTGAAGAAGTCTAATTGGGAATATGGAGATTATTCTTGAAGAAGACTAATTGGGAATATGGAGATTCTTGAAGAAGACTAATTGGGAATATGGAGATTATTCTTGAAGAAGACTAATTGGGAATATGGAGATTATTCTTGAAGAAGACTAATTGGGAATATGGAGATTATTCTCGAAGAAGTCTAATTGGGAATGAAACTCAGAACAATGCAACAGTAACTCACAACATTGAGGATTAAATTCTGTTCATAGAAATGAGCTGGCTTTGAACAACCTCGACTATTTGAAGCAAATCAATATTATCTTCTTGTAAGAGAATGTATACATCAAAATGTGATTTACATATTTATTCCTGTGGTCATTGCAACTTGCCATGCCTCACTTACATGTATCAAGTCTAACATGTTTACATTTTAGATAGATGCTGATCCAACTTGCCATGCCTCACTTATCAAGTCTAACATGTTTGCATTTTAGATACACGTTCAACCATAAATTAAAAGTAGGTCAATGGGAATGTTCATTTTTCAATTGAAAATAAATTTGTCTTTTTAAATTTACAATTATCTCACACAACACAAATACGTTCAAAATCAATTGTAATAGAACTAGATGAATCCTCGACCGCGCGCAGTCGAAAAATATGCCTCCGCCATTGCGCGATCAGAAATATTTGCCAGCTCAAAGAAACAAATACTGTTGACTGCATATTAATATTGTACACATTAAGTGCAAAACTTGTAGTATTAAAAATAGATTGCTTTTGCATTTGTATTTTGTGATAGGGAGAGGGGAAGGAATGGGTAGAGCATTGGAATCACAAAGAAAAAATTCAATCTTGTGACAATTCATGGACAGAGAGTACACTTGAGAATTTAGCTACATGGACGGACGAAGTCAAACCATTCATAAGTTATCACAAGATATACCCATTTTCATGTGCAGTATCTAATGACCCCTGTGACCTATGACCTTTGATGGACAACCCTAAAACATAATTGATTTTCACCCAATACAATGGTATATTTTTAAACAAAAATGTTATGAGTTTTTTGCAAGAAACGGCTTTATTCATGTACAAAATGGCACCGGTGACCTTTGACCTCCTGACCTAAAAATTTGCATGCGACACCCTTCTTCCTATCTGCACACAAGATTAAGGTTTGAATTTGATACAACAAACCATTCATAAGTTATCACAAGAAATACCCATTTTCATGTATTCAATGACCTCTGTGACCTTTGACCTTTGACCTCATTGCCTAAAAATTTACATGCAACATCCTACTTTCTATCTGCACACAGGACCAAGGTTTCAGGTTGATACTCCAAACCATTCATAAGTTTTCTCAATAAATACACATTTTCATGTATTCAATGACCTCTGTGACCTTTGACCTACCTTTGACCTCATGGACCCAAAATCTAATCAGATCATTGTCCATCCCATGTGCACACATGACCCAAGTACCAAGTTGATACGATTTACGGTTCTTAAGTTATCGCGAGAACGAAAGGTGGGACGGACGGACGGACAACCCGAAAACATAATGCCTCCGGCAACCACCTTCGATGGGCGGAGGCATACTAAAACAATATGAACTGTACAAATTGCCACTAGTTTTACGAATTGTCATAAGTGACAAATAATTGTTAGTTCTTTTGCAACTGTCATAATGTTATTGTCACGATGCTAATTTCATGGAGTAAACAGCGAGGTTAATGCTGTTCTTAAAACCATTGAATAAATGAAGAGAATCAGACGAATGAGTACAAACCCATAATCATTGTAGAATAAGTTAAAATACTTCAGTAATCACAGAGAGAATTGAAAATAAAAGTGAAGATCGTTCTGAAAAGTTTGATGTGTAACAAAAGATCAAGAGTCTCATTGAGTCCGTGAAGATGATTGAGTAGAAACATTCAAAAGAACACGTGTTTGTAACACCAACCATATCACTGACTATATCTCATATCATTTATAATTTATTTTAATGAGATGATTCAGGGAGAATAATTTCATCTACATCATTATGAAATTACAAGTTTAGCTCAGGTTCCCCCCTCTCACTTCATCTTTGAAAGTATTCTTGTGGATTTTACAATCTTTCTTGAAAAAAAAAACACTTTTGCATTCTGTTGATCAATGTCTGGATTTCACATGTTTGTTATCAGTTACAAAAGTAAGAATAACTTGTACAGTTTACAACTGTCAGTATCTTTGTTTGTTTGTAAGTGATATTCTTGAGAACATGGATATTAGGAGTTATTACTAAAAAAATCTTCCTGAAAATCTAAACTGTAAAAAAATGACATTGGAACATCCAATAGATATATGAGGATTAGTACTCTCTTGCTCAGAAATGCCATATATTAAAAACATTCACCAAACATATAGTTTACTTTGTTTAGTATAAATAGAATGAAACATCAGAACACTGCTTGAGGCTTGGATGTGAATCAATTCCACCAATGATGACAGCTAATATACTGAGGGGTGTTGCTCAAAATCAACTGCAAATCAACTGCAACTTTACAAATTGTAATGTGCATTTTCATTCACAGATGGTATGCGCATTTATCAAGACGCGCATGAAACAGTGATTTTGATTGGCACATTCCGATCATTTGCAACTTGCGATCAATTGCGACTTTTGAACATCACCTCTTGAGTAAATATAATGTTAGACATGTAAAGAGAGTTGAACTGTCATGCGTTCAGTGTCAGCAAGCCATGCAACAGGAGAAAGAGGGTCAACTGTCTCTTGACCAGTACTAACACAATGAAACAACCACTATACTCTGAGGTCTCCATTTCACATCTGGAATACACTGGATGGGGTGAATGTAGATGTATATAAGGGAAGCAATGAATACAGGTTTAGTGCAAACCTCTTACCATGGATGCTTACTCACAAACTCAAACAACCAATCCCGAAACCCATCTCGTCATACAGGTTAAATCATTCACAGGCCTTCAAAACAAAGTGGATCTAATTTGGGCTCTAATTCAATTGCTTTAAATCTATTCATGAAGGCAAAAGTGTTTGCATCATATCAGCTTGGCCGAAGAAATATTGGAACTCTATTTTCATTCATAATCATTTTTTAAAAAATGCTTATGTCAAGACTTTTTAAATTTGCTTCCATATTTTTTAAGAATTCAACAAAAACTTTCACATTCTTAGCAGGGAGAAAGTACAGTATGCAAAACACCATGGTAATAGGTTAATATGGGGGAGGGGTGGGATCTTATGAAAGGGGAACATAATGCACTGTATGCCTGAATACCTTCTGCCAATACTGTAGCTCCGACTCTGAGAGGGACATGGAACGATTGTGCACATATTGGGGCTATGGCATAGAGAGATACAGTCAGAGAGAAGAGAAGAGAAAGGGAGCATTTAAAAAAGGTGAGATATACTTTGAAAATACAGACATAAAATTTCAACGGATATACCAAGAAGGGCTTTGAAGATTAAATTTTAGTGTAAGGCTCTAAATTGAAACAAGTGTTTGTCAATGCATCACACATTAAATAAAAACAATAAGAGAGGCCGCTAAGCATGGTGCCGCTAAGCATGGTACCGCGGCATGAAACTTTATAGTGCCATCAAAAACAATAAGAGAGGCCGCTAAACATGGTACCATGGCATAAAACTTAGACCCCGGTTAGACAGAACGGACTACCCCATACCTGGCCATGGGCTGGCCCGTTTTGCCCAGTTACACGGCTAGACCAGGGTCAGCTCAGTGCTAGCCTGGTCTTGCTGTCTAACCGCTCTCGGACCAACAGGCCAGACCACTTTCATATCTCGACTGTTCTCGTTTTGAAAGTGAGAAAGTTGCGGTGCTTTACATGAAAACAATCAGTGGTGTGAACACAACAGAAAATCATTCAACATATTCACTGACGTCAACAAAAAATGCAAATAGCGGGCCTATCGGTCTAACACCGGTTACCCAGCAGGACCGGGCTAGCCCAATAGGTGGACCGAAAACAGACTTGCTTAGGTCGGGGTAAAGTCACTTTGGAGCGGTTTCGACAGCGGGCCTGAGGTTGACCCTGGTCTGGCCTAGGCTAGCCCCGGATTCGCTGTCTAACCGGGGTCTTAGTGCCATCAAAAACTTTTTGAGCAGGGTTGTTTTGTTCTAGCTTCTTATTTTTTGCAAAATATTTACATGGCAACTAATTTCATGCAACATGGCCATGATGTTACTAAAACTTAAACTTTGATATTTGTCCATTTTCCTTGATAGAGTTGTAATCAGGCAGACAGGTGTGAAGAGTCATTACTTTATCCCACATCTACTAAAGGTATAAACATGAATTAATAATAAATAAAGAGACTTGGTTTGGTGCAGTGCAATAAGAGTGAAAAGCCAGCAGCTTTGTGCATTATCATATTGATTCTTGGACAGCACATGATTTCAGCTTCTACTGCAAGAAGGTGTCAAGTAACAACTATCTACTAAACTTAGCGCAGGATTTAAGCCCCTATGAGCACAACAGAAACTTTTGACTTTTGATGAGAAATACAGAAAAAGAGATACATACAATATATGGAGGAAAAATAACATATTAACAAGATCTATTGCATATACATAGCTCACATTTCCTAAGAAGAAAATCTTGATACAACAATAACAATCCAAATCACCACTTGAAACCTTAAAAAGATCCATTACTACTGCATGTATAAGGATGACCATTATCAATTGACATATCAAAATAGTTTGAGGTGAATAGAAGATTAGGAGGAAAATCAGGAGAAAAAGGCTTTACTTTAAAGTCACATTGTGATGCATCCGGATGGTCTGATAGTCCACACCAGCTCCGTGGTCCTAACTTGAAACAACCAACATCAACTTTGTGTTTCAATAAAATTGTTAAAATAATTGTTATTGAAAACTAAGGAGTACCTAATATGTCTTTTACAGAGGAAACAAAAAACACCTGCTAACTTACCCTTGAAGCAATATCATCCACGTCACTGTCGTAGCCCCTTTCCCGTACACCATAAACAGCGCCCCCTAGTGATGATATATGTGGTTGGCTAGCGCTGTGTTTATAGTGACTGGTAAGAGGTGATGCGGGTTCAGCTTGGTGGATCCTACGTACGGTAACTGGAGTAGAGTCTGCACTCTGTGGAGGGGATTTATTCTCTCCGCTACGAGGCTGGGCTGGACCTTGGTCAGACGAGGTCATCATCAACATACTCCCTGCATACACAAATACAAACAACATTAATGATTAAAACAAAATGAAAAAAGAGGAAAAACAACAGGTGGAATAAGCCAGTTCGTAGTTACAATCTGCGCATGAGCAGATAAAGGTCATTTGAGACAAGACCAACATGAATGTTTCATTTTCACTGAGTTAATCATTGACAGAAGCAATGGCTATTCATGTACTCATGTCAGTATAACTTATATTACGCACATTGAGCAATAGGTCTTTAATTAATTGTTGGTATTCAACAGAATACATTCCGAAGCAATACAGTTTGCGAACTATTCATTGATGTTTTATTTCAGTCACCTGAATCCTTTCATGGATTTAGAATTGAGAAGGTTGCTTTGTTGAAAAGGCCATCATTTATAAAGATAAGAGTAGCCTAGTCTATCTATTCTATTGAAAAAAGAAAGAGGTCATTTGGGACAGCAACTCCAAAGTGGATTATAGGAAGTAAATGGCTTCATGCTCATTGATGTTAAGTTTACATACCTGGTAGTGATCTTGTAAGCGATCTGGGTTCAGGATTCCAGTATCTATGGCTAGGGGAAGTCCCGTATATATCAATGTTATCAACACTCCCAACACGATGCTCAAGCTCCTCCGCTCGTTGCTCTGTGCTAAACTTCTCTTCCTGTATAAGTCTGTGATAATATCATATCAATAATCATAAAAATGATTCAAATCACATTGCATTCCGCATAGAATCCCCTTGTTTTACACAACTGTTCTAGTTTCACCCTAAATTAGCCTCAATTCACCCTTATCTATGACTATGTTACATTGTTCACTTTGCCCCAAATGAGTGTCATTTTACAATCAGCTGGCTACTAAGGATGGTTACAATAGTAGTTTCGTACAGCAGTCAAGCAATATGTACAAAGAGCTTATCATTTACATAACCTGTGTATAGTGCAAGACAATTTACATAAATTTGCTGATGAAATTTACATCACATTGCACTATATTGTATTTATTTATTCAAAAAGCCCACTCTCGTCTAAAAGCTACCATTCAGCAAGGCTGTGAACAATGTAAAAACATGAACATGAACATAATTACAACAAAATTATAATGGAAACATAATGTGGATTTGAAGTCAGCTGACTCTGTATATAGAATGACACAATACAACATCTTTAAAAAGGAGGATTAAAAACATTCATAGCAACCTTGTGCCATCTTGAGGAAATATCTGGAAATGATTGGTCTATTGCTCTCATAAAATGTTTCATGATGGAATAAACTACATTATTACCTTTTCCAGCCATATGAATGTTTACTTTTTAAATTGCATTGTAAAGTCGTCCTTAAAGTTACGCACGACTTTACGAAAGAGTATATTAACAAGTGTAATACGCATAAGAGCATAAGATTCTAGACCATTCAGCACAAGAACTGATACCAGTCGTACCTAAAGGCGCCGTGGTTTAGTGGTCGTGACTCTCGCCTTTCAACTAGAGGGTTGTAGGTTTGAATCCTACCCATGGCGTCAATTTCCTTCAGCAAGAAATTCATCCACATTGTGCTGCACTCAACCCAGGTGAGGT
>BQKZ01007637.1:15167-28335 GCA_036244855.1 Temnopleurus reevesii | reverse complement strand
TCCAAGTTCATATCAGGGACAGGGATAATGAACTATTCGTTTTCTTTTTCCTTACAGAGACATCATCTTTCTCCATCAGCTTGAGTTCGGGTGAAGACCTACTGCCGTGCGTGTACCGTGGGACCCCCTATATCCACGGCGATCACTGGAATGTGGACGAGTGTACCTCGTGCGACTGCGACAACGCCACGGTGACCTGCGTCATCGAGAGTTGCCAACCGGCCTTCTGCGCTGAGCCGATAAAACTTGAAAACGAGTGCTGCTTCCTATGCCCCTACAGTAAGCTCTTCATTCTCTGAGGGGGTGGGAGAGGGGACGCATCACTTAAAATTACTGTGCTTTAAGGATGCACTGTGGAATTTTGAGCGATTTTTAGCAAGTTGTCCGAGTTTTTGCGAAGTGACGGGAGCCAGAGGGTATTGTTTCACGAGACGAGCTACAAATCCATTTAAACGTGTCCTATAGAATTAACAAGTTGTTCGATAGGATGCCCGTTGAATTGGCACTCTGTCGGGATTTATTTGTCTTCATGCAATAATACAATTTGGTTCCCGTCACTTCGTGAAAAGACGGACGAATTGTGGTTTAAGGGCGCAATGTGAAATTTTGAGCGATTTTTTTTTTAAAAGCAAAAGTGTTATTCATAATCCTTTAAAAAGTCATGAGCAAAAAAAGAAAACAAAATTATAATGATAACCTCGTGCGACTGCGACAACGCCACGGTGACCTGCGTCATCGAGAGTTGCCAACCGGCCTTCTACGCGGAGCCGATAAAACATGACGGCGAGTGTTGCTTTCTATGCCCCTACAGTAAGCTCTTCATTCTCTAGGGGAATTCATCACCTAGAATTAATAGTCATAATGATAATAATAATAATAATAATAATAATAATGATAATAATAATAGATGCAATGCATTTAGCGCACGTATCCACTCTGTTGAGTGCTCAAGGCGCTTTGCATTATCATTACCCTGGCTTTAATCCGGCAGCCATCGGAGCACTTGGCATTTCAATGAAAACAATATTCCTACCATATACCCATTCACCTAACATGGGTTGAGTGTAGCACAAGGTGGATTAATTTCTTGCTGAAGGAAATTAGCGACATGGGCGGGATTCGAACGTATGACCCTCTGGTTGAAAGGCGAAAGTCATGACCACTACTCCACGGCGCTTTGAAGCACGCACTGTGAAATTTTGAGCGATTTTTGAGCAAATGTATTATTCATGATCCTTTAAAAAGACATGAGCAAAAAAGAAACAACATAATAATAACCACATGAAATTACCCAGCCAAAAAACATGCTTTTACAGCCAGTTGTGTAGATACGATGATGTCAGTTTTGAGCATATTCTATACTTTGAATGATAATTATTAGATATTGGATATTAGTTTTAAAACATTTGTTTGCATTTGAAAATCTTTTCAATTCTTTTTGCTTTTAATCTGTATTTAAAGCGTGAAATTCGGCGTCGGTGTGAACGTAGCTTAAACAAATGATCCCTGTTATGTTAAATGTGATACATTTTTTGTGCTTTGTGCATGGCAGATGTGAAGGTCAAGAAGGTATTGCCACAGATCACCAGTACGAACAAGATCGTCGAAGGAGGTGAGAATCAGCTCACGCTCGATGTGCCGATCAGGTTTCAAGAGGCCATGGACACGACGGGTGTGTCCGGCCAAGACCTCTGGATACTCAGCGCTTGGGCCTCAGCGGATCCAGACGGGAGAGGCACAAAGTAAGATAAAAATGTCCATTTTAGGACTGTGTGAACTGATACTCCCGAGCGGTGCTCTACCTAATCGTTCTGAAAGTTACGCAATACACTTTACCAAGTGCAATACGCGTAGGGTTCTCGATCATTCAGCACAAGAACTGAAACCAGTCGTGCGTTCTTACAGTAGTTCTTAAAGTCTTTTGTAACTTGAAAAAAAAAACACCGCCCTGGATTGATAATACGGAGCTTTAGCTAACAATACGGTAGGACAGTCAGGACGTTATTTCTCAAGCGCGGGATAATCTAGCGGGCGTTATCAACCTTAGCGGCCCGCTACATTATCCCGCGCTTGAGAAATAACGTCCTGATCGGCCCTACCTTATTATATGCTAAAACTCCGTGATGATAAAGCAGAGACAGGTGTTATGTGTTGTCGGGGTTTTTTCATTCAGGAATATTAACTGGATCTGACAATGTTACATGTATCTTGAAGAGAAAAACCCCTTCACATAGATAAGATTGGAATTTAGGTTGGGGATTGATGTACCTGCATAGTCAATGGGTATAGAGCGGGTGCGTGGTCCTGAATTTGATTAGGACCATGCATCCGAGGAAACAGCTGGGATATTAATTCAGTCTGGTCCGATGACATTACGGACTTTTAGCATAGAAGACGGGAGGGCCGATCACAACTTTAGCTCTATTAAGGTCTGTTCCAGAAGGGTGCACCAACACAACGCTACTTCTGGAAGGGAACTTACAGCTAACGTCGTGATCGGCCCTCCCGTCTTCTATGCTAAAGGTCCCTATTATAATGAACGGGTAGGATTGAGCGGGAATTAGCTCAAGCTAGGTGTGTCCATCAAGTTTCAGATGACCATGGATACGACGATCGAATTAGGCGAAGAAATCTGAACATTGGATAGGGTGGTTGTCAGAACGGGCGGGAATCGCCCTCTATTGAATTGGATCCACACCTTAACCCCGAGTTTTTGCAATATGTCATTGAGCATAACATGATCCATACGACTACGACGCAGCAGATAAAGTTACGCGAAAAAAAGGCAAATCAAGACATCATGTGCGTTTCAACTGACAAAACTTTTCTCATGGTTTACCAACCTTTGCCTGCTTTACTTATTGCAAATCATTTTTTTAGAAATTGTCACATCAAAATAATTATCAACATGTGGATTTCTTTTACAGATTCGGTTTTGATCGAAATATTCTAACCCAAGCTGATATGGACAAGTATTACAAAAAGAAGGAGAAATTCCAATTCGACGACTTAGATTTTTCCTTCAATGATCCTACGGCGGAGTGCGAGGACATGAAATATATCTGTGTGCGGATTGACCGTGGAGATAACCCCGTGACGACCGGGGGACTCGACTACCAGTTTTCGGGTTACCCTGATGAATCGGTGCTGACAGCATGTACTGGGTCTCCAGAATGTATCGGTAAGTACCAAAATGGCATCAATCACACTGCAAAAACGTTGGTGTTAAATTTAATGTTAAATTTAACACCATCCTTAATCTATATAGGTCTACACCAGAAAAATTATTAAAATAACACCTGTTTGGATTCAAATCAATGCATCTAAAAACCGACTGGTGTGTTTTTCAGAGCTTAAGCAACACCAGTAGGTGATTAAATATGTTAAACTAATTCCAAACGGGTGATATTCTAATATTTTCCTCGTGTGGACCTACATAGATACCAGCTGGTGTTAAATTTAACACTGCAGTGTTTTTACAGTGCAGAGTTGAAGACTTAAGTTGCAGAAGGATATGCGTGTAGCAAGGGCTATGCATTAAGGTCGGGCATGGTTTGTATAGGAGAATATCACACAGCTTGTCTAGATCTTGCCACATTTAAAAAATGATGTGTTAAATGTTGTATTTATACTGAGGCTTTTAATTACAGAAGGGGACCACTTTTTTCGTTTTAATTAGAAAATTGAGTTTCTATCTTTCTATGCAGATCCAGCTTTAGATCAACTACTAGTTTTGTCCTTAGTTATGATAGACACTATTTTAATCAATTTGCAGGAATTGTTGCGCAAGAAATGGATTGGACCATCGAACCCCTTGAAACGGTGATACCCAACCAGGAGACAGCAGTCAGCATCGATAACACCGTGACTTTCCGCGAGAACAACCCCGAACTGTACGGCGATGGTCTTTGGCGAATGGGACTCTTTGGCAGCAGGAACGCACAGGGAACCGGGGATCGGTTCAACTACGTGCCCCAGACACTGAGCAGGCCGCAGCAAGCCAATACTCTGCAACCAAATCAACCACTGGAGTTCTACAACGCCGAGGCCAACTTTCAACTTGGGACAATTGGTTGCAATGAATACGGCTACCTGTGCGTCGAGTTTACGAGCGGGGATGATCCAAATCCTAATTTCTTCTTTCGCGTTGAGGGCGCTAGGGATACGTCGAAAGAGGAGAACACGCTTATCAGTTGTCGAGAGCAGGAGTGTCTTGCAAGTGAGTCCATTTAATTTTTTTTTTTAATTTCATCTATTTTCTATGGGCATGGCCAAACATGTCAAAATACAATTTGATAATTACCCCTTTGTTGAAAGTTATCATTTATTTACTTGCTTTGATCATCATTGACTCTGTAAATTTTCAATAGTGGAACGAATGTTGAATTAACACGATATTTTCTATTTCCGAAAAATTAAGTCTAACGCAAATTCAATGCTCCTTTGTAATGCTATTCAAATCGGAACCGGCTTGTTATCGTTGCGTCCTCACATTTCAATACTCGGCGTACGGCTCTATTCTCCATGAGGGACATTATTTTGCGGAAATAGTCCATATCATGTTAATTCAACTATCTAAAGAAGTGGTATTTTCCCCGATTAAAACTTGTTGTATGTTTTCATCGGTACTTCGAAACATTTGCTGACTATCTGTAATCACACTCTCTTCCTTTCTTTTGCACAGATGTTTGGGCTGAGTCTCTTGACTGGACCTTGGAACCAACTGAATCGATCATACCTGGTCAGGAGACTATGGTGAACATCGACAGCACCGTGACATTCGAAGAAGACAACCGGGAGGTCTCCGGCACGGGTCTCTGGCGAAAGGGTCTCTTCGGTAGCAGAAACCCCGACGGAAGCGGAGAGCGGTTCAATTACAAACCGCAGACCCTTGACGACATGGGCCAGAGTATCACATTGGAAGAAGCCAGCGAGTCCCTGGAGGTGTTTGGCGTATCGACACCATTTGAGATCGGTACTGTCGGATGTAACGATTTTGGATACGTTTGCGTTGAGTTTACTGGAGGAGATGATCCCGACCCTTTCTACTATTTCAGAGTAGTTGGTTCTATCAACAGTTACCCTGAAGAAAACACTCTGGTGCTCTGCAAGGAACAGGAATGTTTGGCAAGTAAGCTTGCACGCACATACACATTGAGCAATTAAGTGAAGAGTATGATTGTTTGATTTTTTTTTTAATATTGAATGATAGTAATATGAATGGTAATATTTTGATCATAGATAAGACAATATTTGGTAAGTTTTGTGTTGACAACTAAATACATAGTTCATCTTAGGGCAAACGTGAATAAATTTGAATACATTAGGAAATTGGTTTATTGGTGGTCCCGCTGCTACTTACTGTATCATCTGCATTGCTCTACCTCGCACGAGGCAGGAATGACTGAAAAAAAAACCTGTCACATGGAAATATTTTTCAACCAGTTTTTATTTTGAATTTCATTTTCAATAGGGGCCATCTTCACAGATCTCGAAGTGGATCTGGGTGATCAAATCCTTGTCGAGAATAAGAACAACTTCGTCGACGTCGACCTGAGCGGCATAACTCACGACGATTCGACCACCGTCCTCGGGGAAGAGCTCTGGAAGGTTGCTGTGTACGGCAGCCAGGACCCCGAAGGCACTGGGGCGAGGGTAGGACTGGTCGAGCAGATCCTTGATCCGTTCACGGCAGCAGCTGATCTCAACGACGGACAGGATCTACCGATGGAGGATGTCAGTTTTGACTTCGATATGACGGGCTTGAAGTGCGATGACGTGCCTTATCTTTGCTTCGATCTAGACAAGAATCCAGATGCCAGTGTGAGTTATATATTCGAGTCGAGACCGGACGATGCAGCTACCATTACTTGCGTCGACTTTCGGGACCGATGTAAAGGTATCCATTTGTTCTATTCTTCCATTCACTTTATATCAAGTCTCTTATTCATTAACTGATATTATCAATTTCATTATCAGTTTAGTTATTGTTATGATCAATATCACCATCACCAGTTATTGTTAATGTTTCTTTGTTAGCAAGATGCCGTAAACGAAAATAACAACTTAAAGAATAAAATGAATTCTGAAGTAAATCTCGTTATTTCCCGTATGTATAGCAAAATATGCTTGTGTGTGTGGGGGGGGGGGGGGGGTGTGAGTGAGGGTTAATATTAGCTTTTCACCGGTGATGCCTTTCTATAAGCACAATAAAACACTTGACAGGAAAAAGGTGATGGAGCTGTGTCCCCCTGTATGGTCATGCCGCTTTCGACGCTTTAAGTCGATTACGATCCATCTAGCCAACTATTCATTTGAACCCATGCATTTTTAACCCGAATTACTGAGAACTACACTGTTTTTGTTCACCCCCATAGGTGCCACTGCCATAGATTTGGACTGGGATCTTGAATTAGGCGATGGGGCTTTCGAAGATCCGGTGCCCATCATCTTAGATGCCGAAGTAACATTCGACCCTGACAGCCCCGAGGTCGATGGTGATGGCTTGTGGAAGCTGGGTGTCTTTGCCTCCAAGAACCCAGACGGGACCGGGGACCGTAAGGACGAGATATCACAGACCCTAGACCCATCCGATGAGGCAGTGCCACTACCCGAAGGCGGACCCCTCAACCTCAATGACATCGGCCTGGAGTACCCAATCAACGAGATCGGGTGCGGAGAGGAGTACAACTACCTCTGCGTCGAGTTCTCAAAAGGCGAAGCGCCCTCACCGGACTTCTCGTTAGAGACACAGGGAGAAGGAGATTCGATCATATCGTGCAAGAAGCAGCCCTGCAGAGGTGCATTTCAACATCGTTTCCTTTTCTTTACCCCTTCTTAACCAACAGGGAACAAATTGTCCACCAGCAAAATTTTACTTGTTTGTATACCCAATATAATGGCAATGAGGTTTCATGGTGAATGAGACTAAATAAAATGGTTAACCATTGACTGTCTATATTCTTTTTGTCACTGACCTAACCATTTATGATAGGCACAGGTTCAAAGAAACGTTCTTCTATACAGATCTGAGCCGACAATCAAAATCATGTCGACGTTCATCCAGTGTAAGATGTACGAATTATGACTGATCGGACGTATACCTGTGTTTGCTCACGGCAGTAACTTTGAGACAACAGAAATTCTGGGTAAGTATACTCATAACAATTAAAACCCCCATAACCCTTTTTTCACTTTGAGAATAACGATACAAAAGTTTTCAGGTTAGGTCCAAGGAATTTGAGTGGTACAGTCGAGAAGTCAGAGGCAACACAATCTTTGATATTCATTTGAGACGAGCCTTCAGAGTGACCAAACATCCCGCAAGGAAGCTCTTCTGCAATCCTAGCATCCTTTCACCTGCCATCCAAACTGTCTGTCGCCTGCCAGTCACTTGCCAGTCGTCTGCTCGCAACAAAGCCAGCACTGTGATCCTCACAAGACAGCAGTGAATCAAGTAAGTGAAAAATAACACATTTATAACCAGTGACCCAATGATAAGTCATGGGTTGGATATTTTGCATAAACGATTTTGTTGTTACAGCTCTAGATAACTGTTCAAGAATATGCTGAGACTAATCTGCTGCGTAGACGGAAGCCGGGTGATTCCTGGACAAAGCCCAGCTGAAGCACACACTGCAGAAGCAAACTGACGGACTGTAAAAACGGGAAGTGTATGAAAAAGGCAGACAATCGCACCACCAAGTCATTGGCTTTGGAAGAACAATGCAAAGTTCTTGTTGCCAACTCTGTTCCCGATGCATGCTGTATTGGTAAATCGGTAAGAAAATGTTCAATAACGACATTATTGATGATTCTTACCCCCTTGACAGACGATTATACTTACAGCTTTAGTTTAGGGTTAGCCGTCATCAAAACTTCGGGACTGGCCTAACATCCTCACTTCAACTGGCGGATATGGACTAAGCTGACAAATGGACCAACCAATTACGGCTGCCGCCAAGTAAACCTGAGAGTTTTGACTTCGCGTCTAAGCAAGGTTTGTATTGATAACGTGATCCATTATTTACTATATCATGGTAAATTGTACACATGACTCTTCTTTCCCTTTCATAATATCTTGTCCACAGCTTTAGGTTAGGTCTGTGCTCAGAAGGAGGTACACGTCATTGGAATATTCTGGAGGATATAAGTCGAACCAAACCAAACTGACAGTCGCTGCGAATTTTCATATAGCATCTCGCAAAGGTTTGTACTCGAGCATTGGTAATCGATTTGTTGACAAAATCAATGAATAACAGGAAATTGTATAACCATCATCTCCCTGGCAATGATATTTTAGTTGCAGCCTTAGTTTAGGTCTGTTTTTAAAGGGGTAGTCCTACATCGTAGTGGAGCATCGCAGGACTTGCTTAATCGGAAAGACTACTTTAAACAAACCAATGAAACTGACAGCTGTGAACTCCCATCCAACGGCTCAGCGAGGTTTGTTGGTTAACAAATAACTGAATGTTGGTAAATTGAATGAGTACACTTCCTTACACATGTCATAACAACACTTGAGTTACAGCTTTAGGTTAGGTCTGTTTTCTGGTTGGTCTATCGAAGAAGAGCATTCCGGAGACGGGTCGAACTGGATCACAAAGATGCAGCTTACGGTCAGGTCTGGTTTCTGGACGGTACATTACGGGTTCGTCGAGTACATCACAGCGCAACGCTCCTGAGGCTTGTCGAACGGAGGAATCCTGGCGGGGAGGACGAAATTGACTGGAAAGAATCCTGAGCCGACGGACGTAGATGGCGCATCGTCATGTGAATCAACGTGAGTGGTTGAGTTTTTCAATAAAATATTGAAAAGGAAAATTACGTTTGCAAATAGGTAATTCTATATTGGTAGTAATTGTATTTGTACTTTTTAGCTACATTTTTGTTTGCCATAGCTTAGTAACAGACTGGTCAAAATTATAGATTAAAATGTAGTATAACGGGAGTGTTAGCATTCGGAGAGGAAGAAACATTCATATTGCCCTCATGATTGGCTCCAAGATGTGAATAATATCAGTAAATTACATCACCAAATTTGCTCCTTTTGTTTATTAACCAATCCATAACATTTGAAAATCGGTACTTTTCTGATTTTCAAACTCTGTTTTAATAAATTATAATAATACTTACATCTATGTAGCGCTTTTCCAGAGGATACAAACCCATACTTAATTCCAAGCATATTGTCCGAGATATATCTCCAAGCAAAATATTTTCGGATTTACCCTGTTATAGAATTGCCCTCATGTTAGAAATGAGGTAAATGCATCAAATAACAGTTGATCATTGACCGAAATACTTTCATGCTACAGTGGGAATCGTCAGCTTTGTTGTAGTCGTGGCTTCGTACTGCATCTTCTTGCTCGTATTCATAAATATTAGTATTAATCTCAAGGTATTTATCAAAATCTGTTACATAGTGCTTATTTTCGCACTCTGATTGCATATCAGCTTCCGGGTTACCTTGATCAGTATTTCCATATTCTTTTTATCTATCTATCTTTACTATAACAATCGTAATTTTCCAATACTATATTCGTAGATAGACTAAAATTAAAATGAACAACTTATTTGCGCATGATCTTTTTATATCATAAAACTACATTGCTGATGAAGATCACGATAGACTAAAAATTATGCTTAGAATTCATTAAGGAAACGAACACCAATGTTAAATACTTAACTCCCCCTTTTCATGTTTTTTCTTTCATTTGAAAAATATTTAATTTTTAGTGCAACAGATCGGACCCGTCAACTGCCAAAGTGGACAGGAGCAAAGGTGATGTGCCTGGACGAAGGACAGAACTGACGTCATCAAACCCGCATGTCTGTGGATTCTGGTACATTGGAAAGGAACGTTATGTGGTAAGATCTTACTCCCATAACAATTAGGCCTAGGTACAATAATAATACATATATAGAATTTATATGGCGTCAAATTCAGCTTGTCAAAAGAACTGCTCAATGGACATCCCTTTATTTATAGTCAGTGGAATTATATTCGAATGTGCAAGTTGGAGAAGTTTTGTATCATTCGGACCATGCATCCTATATTTCCTGCATCATAATGAACATATCAGATCGAATAAATTCATTTTTTTTGTGAGAGGGAGATATTTGGATAGTGAGGAGCCCTTTGCATTGACACCAATTATTTGTTTTAAATATATGTATCATTGGTGAATTTTCTTTCCTGAGTCAACTCTACATTAAGCATGCAATATTTCGGGTTTAATGAGTAATATTTTTTTAAATACCAGTGAGTAGAGAATGTGTGTTTTACAAATTCGTTTTTTTTTCCACTTGTCTTCTGAAACTCAGGTCGGCAATATCGGAAGTTTTGGATCAAGTCTTGGAATACATCGCGTCTTTTATTCTGACATGGGTCGGCTGTAATGTTTAAACAAAATTTACTTTGACACTTGTTTGTAATTGTAAATGTCTTAGTGCTAGCTGAGACATGCCTATGCACATTAGGGTCTATTTTATTAATGTATTTAGTTTCCTTTGCACCTTATAGTAATGTGAGGTATTGTTGTATAACTTGTTTAAATTGAGAGAGACAAAATTTACGATGTGAAATACATGTAATTTGCAAATGTACAAAGCGCAATGAGTCGAGAAATTTCACCTCACATTAAACTTGTTATAGCGCCATCTCTGTGTCAGCATTATACAGTTTTTCATGAGTAGAACGAAAAAGGATGGAGACGATGGATAGATAAAACTACCTTTTGTTCGTTGGAGAATTGGATTTGGAATATTCATTTATGGTTTATCATTCTGATTATACATAAACTGAGGCAGATGATTGAAAAACATTTCTATGTGAATTACCGTGTGATATGCCTTTGTTAAGATCAATTCCTGCTAAACGTGCTTGAACGAAAACAGATCAATTATAGAACCTATGTATGATATAAATTTAGATAGAATCTTTCAAGGGAGTGTAATTACTTTTTTTTTAAAGTCAATTATCAAACTTAATTTATATAATTAATATCTTGTTTGGATAAAAATTTTCATTGCTATACATATTTAGAATATACATGTATTTAAATCAGACTGATAATCACATCAGTAAATCAAAAATAATTATGCAAACAACGTAGGCTGAAAAGAGATGTGTGAACAATTAAAAGTTGGCATAAAATATAACATTGACTACATTGTTTCATAAGCGTCTTAAAACGCTTCCCGTATGTTTGAAATTCGCTTGTAGTTATTTTACAGCGTCATAGTAATGTATTTGGGTAGTTGAATACAATTTTGTAGATTTGAAGATTAGTAAAAAAAAATGAAAAAATATGAAAGAAATCAGACGCAATACTGATGGCAAAAGCGTCATCAAAATTTATTGGAAAATGCAGACCGCTATTATTGAAACTTTGAACATTGACTAGGCCTATTTTTAAGTCATATTCTTATATGCTTGCATGTGCATAATCAATTTTAAACAATTTTTACGTACAATAAACGCTGGTCTGTATTTTCACAAAAAAAATCTGGTCACAGTTGCTGTAATAAGGTGAAATTTTCAACGGCGTATAAAATATGTTCGGATGTAAAATTATGTAGAATAGCAATAAAGTGCACGATGCCATATTGTTATACAAACGCCTGAAGAGGGGTATTTTATTTTCGTTAATTTGGTTTCATGTTGCAGATTATGGGCACTGTATCAGGGTTCAATAAATGGATCCGTAAAGGGTTCCTAAAATGTTTGAAAAATTCATAATCTTAATCATTCTGTTTACAACTTTTTCATTTTCGTCATGTCATAGAACCATTGAAAGTTCTTGAGAATGTTAAGAAGGTGAAAGCGAGAATCTTTTGCTCTACACCTCCAAACAAACGGGAAAATGTGATTCTATTTTGCACCATTTTTGTTCTCAGAGTGTGAACGGTTACATTTGAATCTGAATATCATTTGCCATTGGATTATAACGAGTGAAAGTTCTGACAGAAATGAAAATAAAATAAGGGGAAAAAAATCCAAAATAAAATTTACAGTGAAATTGTCTTCAATTGCCACGATTGTATATTGAGTAAGAATGAAATTCCCTGTTCAAATACAACCACAGTATTAGATATTAAAGGGGAACTTCACCCATACATTGCTGTGCTCTCAGTGAAAAGAAAAAAATACATCGATCAAACTGTGACCATTTTAGCATAATCTAACGGTCTATTAAAAAGTCATACATTTTCATAGTTTTGATTTACACTCCTCATGGGCTCTTTAAATTTGCAATCTGCAGGTACAAAATGGCTACCAACATGTATAACTCTCCATTCATTTAGTACACATAATTTCTTCTAGAAAAGTAAAAATTGTTTTAACTTTTCTCATCAAGTATGATAAAGACGTTTCGAGTATGCATACATTTTTGGATGATCCTTGATGATGATGATCATTGTCTACATTTTTTAAAGAACAAAATGTGAAATACTGTGTATAAAGTGAATGAAGAAATCTTCATGTTGGCATCCATTTATTATCCCCGTACATTGTCCATTCATGAATGAGGGGAGTATATCAAAAATTTGAAAATTAATCACTTTTGAATGGGTTGTCAGATTTTGCTCAAATTTTCACAGTTTAATCATTGAGAGTACATCAATGTCTGGGCGAAGTTCCGATTTAAATATCCCATGATAGAATGATCTAAGAGTTAGTGAAAGAGGTAAGACAGTGAGATGACAGGAGTGTATTAAGAGTAGAGGTGCTGAGACGGCAGGGAAAAGAAAGGAAAATGAATACATTTGGACAAAAATTTAAATGATAACCTTATTTTGCTTGTCAGATCATTAAAAAGAAAGGGAGAGAGTGTTTGATTTGATTTGATTTTATTCGTCATAATACAAGAAAATACCATGAGAAGGGTATCCCATAAAAGCCGAAGGCTTATTTCCAATGGGGTCCTGACAGATACAGACAGAAAAATAAAGAGAGAAAGGTGGTAGGGTGGGGATGGCTACAGACTGAGAGGAAGAAAGTGAGAGAGAGGGGGAGGAGGGGGAGATAAAAACATGTACAGAAAGAGAGAAAGAAAGAGAGCGAGAGAGAGAGAGCGAGCGAAAGAGAGAGTGGGTGATTGGAATAGATACAGGCAGAGAGAGAGAGAGAGAAAGAGAGAGAGAGAGAGAGAGGGGGGGGGGG
>BQKZ01007636.1:24708-38174 GCA_036244855.1 Temnopleurus reevesii | reverse complement strand
CTGGCAGGTATGTCCCGATCTTGTCTCACTGAGTGTACCACGATAGTCATTACCATCAGCCTCGCTGTAGCAATCACTTGGATCTGTTAATAGTAATAATAATAATAGCAACAATAATAATAATATTATTAACAATAATAATAATAATAGTAATAGTGTTTTTTTTTTTATAACGCACAGGTCTACCTTATAGGTGCTCATTGCGCTTCAAGTTTTTAAACTCACTATTATCATTATGTTTGTTACATGTATTTTGAATGTATAATGTACATGATGTATCCATTGTAATTGAATGTATTTTTACTGCACGGCCCCATTGAAAAACAGCATGTGCTGAACTGGGTTTTTAACCGTGTTTAAATATATGTATCAAATCAAATCAAATCATGTCATTACGCAGCTCTGCATTACACAGAATTTCTTCCTGCCGTCCCCATTTACCTTACCCATGTTGAGTACATCACAATGTGGATAAATTTCTTGCTGAAGGAAATTAAGAGCATAGGTGGGATTCGAACCTGTGGCCTTCTGGTTGAAAGGCGAGAGTCACACCACAACACCATGATGATACCAAATCGTCACTTACTTTACGAACTAGCCTAAAACTCAATTGAATATAAAGATTCTTTATAGACAATCAATCTTTATGCCGGTTTGGCAAATCATTCCTTGTGGAAGAGTTGTGGTGCATTGGTTATTACTCTTCTGTTTCAGCAAAGGTGAGGGTCGAGGTTCGAAACCTACTTGCAAAGTAAATTTCCTCAATGAAGAGATGGATTCTCGTTATACTTGAATATGTTAATAATAAGATTGATATCAAATCGTCACTAACTTTACGAATTAGCCTAAAATTTGATTGCACACAGTGACGCTCCGAAAAAATTACCTGCAAGTTTAGGCTTGCAAGCGATTTGTGACATGTGTGTTCAATCGAGTCTTAACGTTAGTGACGAAATAATGGAAGCTTGGTCTCGAGATAAAGTGTTTCTTGCTCTTTGCTTTCTATGAGATTGAGAGTGGATCTATGCGCGTCAAAATGCGCACATAATGAATAGGAATAAATTATGGCTATCATTATAACTATCACTATTATTACTGTAATCACCATTGTTAGTTTTTAATGTTTAAACTGACACTCCAGATGCCATCTGATAAAATAACAGTTGCGATTGAAAACAGCTCATGCAACTTCAATTACTGATTTACAAACCAATTAGGAGCTTTTGCAGTGCTAGAAAATTATTTCAGTGTCAGTATGACGAATTAATTCATCGCATTGGTCAGTAATTATGGCACTTAGCAAAGGACAACATCTCTTCTCTATAATCACGATGACATCATTTTCAACGCGAGTATAAATATTAAAAAGGCGACATTCCCCCGAGCATTTTGATACGTACACCTCATTGTTTCCAAAATATGGAGTTAAGTCTCTGTGTCACTGGACCCTCGAAGTATTGGAATACTCACCAATTGGTAATCGTTTTCGGCCCGGTCCTATATCACGCCCAAGTAGTTCAAAACGAAGTGCTCTGCTCGCTTCCTCATCCGTCACAATGATGCGGACATATCTAGCTAACACTGGATGTGCGAAGTAATTTGTGATGGTGGTATCCTCTGCGCCATTGCCTCCAAAATCCTATGGGATGAATCAAGAGGACAAACGTGTATCACAATATCAACGACAATAATGTTTGGTGTGGGGGGTTTGATTGTCGTTGCCTTTAAATTCCTATTTTTCCGTCAACGTCATTGCTGTACTAGCTGAACTGTCCACTTGCATGGGACAATTGAGATTGCTGCGCATGGGTAAACATTTTTTTCAAAGTCATCTGTCCATTTTGACATTTTTTTCATGAACCAAAATAGCAAACAATATCTGACGCATCTGTCTGAACCTTCTTTTTACCTACTTACGGATCATTGTTGCTTAATGCTAAAATTAATCTTTGGTAGTGTTTTAATGGCTACTTTCAGCATATTCATCAAGAAGTAGAAATGAAATTAGTTTGGGAAATATACCACAGAGCAACATATATCAGACATACAGACATGATAAATGGCCCGATGGATCCACAAAGACCCCGTAAAATGTTTCGTAATATCGTTGTGACCTTTGAATATGACCTTTGACCCTAACATTCTTGACAAATACCCAATAAACTTCTATATTTACCGTAGATCTTCAGATGTCTGATACCGGGTACTAGTAGTACTGATCAAAGCTCCGATGAACCTACAAAGACCCCGTGAGATGTGACGTAGAATCGCTGCGAACGTGGGTCATAACCACTGACCCTAACGTTCTTGATAAAAGCCAAACAATTAGATCTTAGATCCTCAAATGTCTGATACGGGGTACCAGTAGTACTGATCAAAGCTCCAACGTACCCAGAAAAACATCGTAAAATGTAATGTGCAATCGCTTCGATCTTGGGTCATGACCTTTGACCCTAACCTTCTTGATACATGCCCGATATCTTCGTACACTTTCCTTAGTGCCCAGTATGTCAGATATTGGATACTAGTAGTATTGATCAAAGCTCCAATGCACCCTGAACGACCCCGTAAACTGTGACGTAGAATCGCTGCCACCTTTGGTCATGACCTTTGACCCAAACATTCTTTATAAATGCCAAATAAACTTCTACACTTACCTTCGATCCCCGGATGTCAGATATTGGATACCAGTAGTACTGATTAAAGCTACGATGCACCCAAAACGACCCCGTAAATTGTGACGTAGAATCGCTGCGACCTTGGGTCATGACTCCTGACACGAGATGAATTGAGGTCAGGTCAACCTGAATCCATCTGTCTTGATCCGTATCGCTGTGGACCCAACCGCCCACCTTGACGCCATCTATGACGAGGTGAAGAAATAATATTTTTATTCAATTTCATTAACTTAACTGTACTCTGTTTTATAATTCAATCTGACATTGATTGGATAAGAAACACCTTTTCATCCATTGGCGATGATTACACAAGTTGGTGTACCCCATTTTTTCCCCGGCGTGATATTAAAATAATATAAATCTATATTTGTTGTAAAAGTACAGGGTTACATTAGACGGTACCATAAAAATTATCTAGCGTCGCTGTAAACAAATTGAATGCGGATGGTGTTGCAGATTCTTATCTAAGGTTGTTTCGTTTATCTATTTTCCGATAAGGGAACTTAAAAGAATCCCTTAATTGTAAAAATCAAGTAACATCAACATATTCTGTAGGACCGTGGAAACCCCTTACAATATAAGGGACAATAATAGTTCAGTTTATACAAACAAAAGTGTGTAGGGGTGGGTGACGGGCAGACGGCAGCTCCTTCTTGCATTAATCACCTCCAATGTGTTTGATTATTACCTTTGACAGTATTAAGCCTAGCACGGTCTGTACAGTGATCCGCGTCCAAACATGAACTTGCAGTTATTTTCTCATCCGCGATGTCTCCATTTTCTAAGCCCAGGGGGTAGAACGTCAACGGTTTTTCTTGGAGAATAACACAAAAACATAAATCAACACGATATAAGGTATTTTCGACAAGTTATTAAAGTAGAACGCAATTTCAATGCTTCTTTGTAATGCTATTGAATTTGGTACCGGCTTGTCATTGTTGGGTCCACACCGTTGAATACACGGTGTAAGGACCTATTGTTTGCATGCTACTTAACCTTTCGGAAATAGTTTATATCGTATTAGATCTTACATCTTTGCTTATCAAAATATTTTTTACAAAAGTCAACCAACTTTTTTTTTAATGTACACTAAAAAAAAAATACGTTTCTTATTCTTCAAAATCATAATTGGGTGTGGTGCCATATAGCACCCATCTCTGATATCACCCTATTCCCCTACACTGAATACACAGGGACTGTATAGCACTTAACCACATAATCCTTTCATAGCCCTGAGCGATCAGAGGGGTATAGCTGATCAGAGGGCTATGTAAGGACTCTGTGGTTGAGTGCTATACTTCCCAATGTATTCAGTGTAAGACAATAGGGTGATATCAGAACACACATTCCTCAACGGGATTAGTGATCATCGTAATCATACCATAATGTAAAATAAATGTCAATCTTGAAGAACCTGTTGGACTAATCAATTTGCATGTTTTGTTTGCATGTATGCTTTAATTCAATAAACATAGGTTATGATACTAAGGGGGTGTTTGTCAAAGGTTGCAATTGATCGGACTGCGCCAATCAAAATCATTGTTTCATGCGCGTCTTGTTAAATGTGCACAACGCGCGCGAATGAAAATGCGAGTTACAATTTGCAAAGTTGCTTTTGATTTGCATTGAATTTTGAGCAACATCCCATTAATCGGTTACTGCAGAGACCGCAGAAGGAATATTTTTTAATTTGATATAATACCAGCAATAATTATGTGTGGTTATAACACGACATGAGACCCCAAAACCTAGGTCGGCCATGGACAACAGATCCGTACGCCGTGTATTGAATTGTGCGGACCCAGTAATAACACACCAGTCCCGATCTTAATAGCACTACAGACAAAAAAATAAAAACATCTTTAGTTATTTTTTTTCCTTGTAAGATATTGAACTATCAGTTTATATGATTGTGAATTATTTAAATATCTTCTTTGTATATTTTATATAATATTTTGCCTTTTACTTGTTAATATTGTCCATGCTATCTGTGTCACTTTATTTTACCATCATGAAATTGATGTAAAACAGCGAATTGCTAATCGTTTGTACCTGTATAAATAACACGATATAAATAAGTAAAAAGCCGCAAATTCAATGGTCCTTTGTAATGCTATTGATATCGGAACCGGCTTGTGATTGTAACGTCTACACAGTTCAATACACGGCGTACGGTTCTATTGTCTGTGGCCGACTTAACTTTTCGGAAATAGTTTATATTGCGTTTCATTAATTCTAATACATAAATAAATAAAACGCATTGAATTGGCGTTCGACTTATTTTTTTTCTCCGAAATACATTATATCGTGTTTGATATGTATGTATTTTTTTACGAAACTGTTCATTTCTAACACTGTCCCTTACCAGCGTTAATGACATCACGGGTTGGGGTGTTCCGGAGAACAAGCACCTCAAATCTCAAGCTGACATCTCCACTATTCCACGTAACTGGAATTATCCGAACATATCTCGCTGAAACCGGTTCCGAGAGATAACCAGTGATTGCTGTATTCTGGTCGAAACTCCCGGTAAATTCCTGGAAAGGGGGGAAATGCAATTAAAAAAGCTTTGTATAAGAAATATCATAAATCGTGAAATCGTGAATTCCAAGCATTTTGGGCCGATTTGGAGCTGAAAAATGAAATTATTTGTAAACGGACCAACATGCCTTTTGTTTCATGGTTGCCATGGCAACCTGACGTATGGGATAGTAATATAAATGGTATCACAATGTCTACAATAGAATTTCAGATAAAGTCACCAAATATCAGTGCAATTGGACCTAAGATGTACAAGACGTTTAGCCATATGTATTCAATACGATTGACTAACTGTTTGATGATCATAAATAATATTCATATTATATATATATACATTTCGAAAATGTTTAATGACATTAGCTCGTTGGTTACCGTAAAGGCACCGCCCTACTTTGGATTAACAATTTTGTGGAATACATTTTTAGGCATTGTGTTTATATTTGTTTTAACCAACAGTTAGACAGGTAGAAAGGGCGTATTCAAATAAACCGAAAATGTAATTCAAAGTTTTATCATCAACGAATGGCGTAAATATTCAGAATTGAATGAGAAACGCCTTTAAATCTAAATTCATCATCACAGACTCCCTTTCAAACGTCACTGGTCATGAACCCTATCCCTACATCAATCAGCCAATCAACCATTATACAATCAGCCAATTCCGAGTGATGGCGCTGTTTTTGCTGCAGCCACAATCTTGAGTTTGCTCCTGCTTCTTACTTTTTATATCGTAAAATTCGCATGTATGTAAGATTTTTATTTGATTATTTTATGTTTTGTTTGTAAACAAAATGTTATTAGTCCTCGGACTTTTATTTTGTACTTTGATGATTATTATTTTAATAAACCTGAATTGAAAATTGAATTGAATCAATTGTGAAGACTTTACATTCGCTTTGTTCAGACTAAGTAATTCATTTGCTAATGATAATTAACGTCTACCCAATGTTAATAGAGTTAAAGAAACACTCCGTGAACACAGAAAGATAGAGGGGGGGGGGGGGGGGGTGGTGCCTAGCTCATAATTATTCACTCATGTGTACGTCGACTGACCGCCTTCAACACAAAATTTAATCAGAGACCCCTCCCCATATTCTTTTAAAGAATTTGTTCAATGTTGTTTAATATGTTTTATTGAATTAATGCAATTACAATATTTACAAACAATTACAAAAGATTGGTCAAGTAATACAATTTAACAGATTCAACAATGAATAAAAACATCCAAAAACATTATTTTTGCGTTCGCGGAGTCTTCAAATGTATTCAAATTTTATGCACGCTTCTTTGTTAAATGCACAATGACTAAATATTTGTTCGCATGATATAAAATAATTGTGTTTCAAAGGAAGGAATGTGGATAGCATGAAGTGGTTGTTGCTAGGTTGATCAAGTTCCAATGTTTGTCCAACCTAGCAACGCTAATTTATGCAATTTGCATTCTGGCTATCGTTCTCTCATTCTCTTTTGGCAACTAAATACGTACTTTGTATTGGGACAAACATGAATAACTTTAAATACGTTACGAACGTCGTCTATTCATTTATATTGCATTTATTCATGTATTAGGTCTTCTTATTAAGAAAAAAAATATTAATGCGAGGCAGACGTTGGTCGTAAGAGCTCATGTAAGACAACGCACCTGCGACCCTCTCGTACTCGTAGCCTCCACCCAGTGTACGTCATCAACACTGTATCGCACTTTGTATGACGTCACCCATTGAGGGAGGTCTGGCCTTCCCTGTACGATCACTCCTATGACGTCACGACTGACCCCAATATCCACTTGTATCCACGGGTTTGGGTCATGAGCCGACGCAATCCAGCAGTTCGCACCTTTACATCAAACGCAAAAAGCACGATAGACATATGACATGATTGCCGATTGGCATGACGAAGAGAGCATGCGCCTCAAATCTGGGCGGTGTTTCACCAAGTCGTTCTTAAAGTTAACCATGAACTTACGTTCGACTGGTATCAGTTCTGAATGTGCGTAATAAGGCGAATCATTACGCACAAGAACGGGCACCAGTCGAACGTATAGTCGTGCGTAAAGTCTTTCTTATCTTGATGAAACACCGGCCTGGATAGTCCCAGATTCCAGGCCACATTCCGATTCCAGGCCACATCATACAACAAAGATTTAAGAAGGCAGAGACCGCCTCAAGCGTGTTTGGTGTACAATTTATTAAAGATGATAGATAACAAATCAAATCAAATCATTTATTTCATTTTTCGATTCCTTTGATAATAATACAGTCATATGATAAGTAAATTAATAATATTACAATAACTAATGTTACAAAAGAAATGAAAAATAGAGGCCAGCAACGAAGCTTGTAAAGATGGCTGGCCGCTAATATGTACATTAATAATTCACTTAATGTTATACAGATAATTACATATAAATGCATGATTGGTCCTGCTCATAGACAGCTGGGTCCACGATCTAATTTGACAAAAAATATTTTGATTTTGGATAATGAAATTTAGAATTTACTTCATATAACATATTCCCGTTATCATATATCTAAGCTTTTTGGTATTGCAATACAAGTTGGCCAAGTTTTAAAAACTGTATCCCGTATGTAAATCTGTCATTAACGAAATGTTTGCAATGAATTCCTCATTCTATTAAGCGATGTTAGAAAACAAATATGATGGCGGCGCTGGTATGCTCTTGCCTTAGGATTATTTCTGTTTTTATCAACGCAATGAATGTCGCGTTATTAAGGCTCCAGCACATTAAACACGGCAGGGCACAACGGCAACATATTTACGCGCTATCTTGTTTTTTATTGGCCAGTGCGCTCCTCCGCGCAAAGGATGTTTGACAATTGACAAATCACAAGGGAGATGTCCCGTGCTTCCGTGCCGTGTTTGATGTGCGCGGGCCTTTACTTACTACTTGTTTTCCTGTTCAATCTGCCGTATTTCGGCTCGTAATGTGAGTTGTAGGAGGAGCTTGCCGTTAATTGGCCGTCAGTAACCAGTGCGTTACTCTCAATCCCAAGAGGTACGATATCTACAACAGATAATACTTGTGATGAGTCCAATTAGATATAATTCACTATTAATTGAATACAGGGTGTAATATTCAAAGATACCATACATCTTGCGAGGATTGCGCGCTAAGTTCAGTTCAATATGGATGCCGAATAAAGTGATTATGACTAGGTAACTCCTTGTGTCAAATTTCATTTATTATAAGAATATGTTACATTCTTACACTGGCGACGAGGATGGGATGACCACACGTGTGTTGTTTCAGTTTATGTATTTTTTGTAATGCAATACATATAGGCTTAGTTAAAAAATAATATCCCGTATGTGAATTTGTAATAAACGAAAGGTTTACAATGATTATGTCTTTCTATAAAATGATGTAAGGAAAACAATTCACCCCGACGGCTGTGATATTCTCCTGTCTTAAGGCCCGGGCACACCAACACGGCACGGCATAACGGCACGGTATTTTCGCGGTATTATCTTGGTTGCTATTGGTCAGCGCGCTCCTCCGCGCACAGGGTATTCAACAATTGGCCAATCACAGTGGAGAAATCGCGTAAACACCGTGCCGTGATGCCGTGCCGTGTTTGGTGTGCTCGGGCCTTTAGGGTTGCTATCTTTTCACCAACGCAAGGGAATCTATGTTGTTACTTACTACTCGTTTTTCTGAGTGAATATGAAAAACGATAGAGCATAGACACCATAAAAGTATTATTACTGGATGGCGTTTTTCATTAGGATATCTAATTATGTAATTGCATCACCTATAAATTTGCAATGTGTTTTCATATCTTATATATGTGTATCATATTTCCTTCACTACTACAAGTATTCAAATGTTGTTTTGCTGTATTTTTCATATATGCATGCTATTATATTGTACACGGGGCGTACTTGAAAATCAATTTATATGACCAAATGAACCTACTCTGCTTTTAAAGAAGATTGTAATAAATAATTAACACTTCCCTATTTTTTTTCAAAAGTGCAAGAAACGGTTGATATTTCAATAGAAATGATGATTATATCAACAATAATAATAATGATAATAATATATGCTGATTGTTGCGCTTAATATTATGATTAATCTCTAAGCGCTTACACAATACCTGAAGAAAAATATGCATACAAATATAGGAGACATTTTCAAATTATTTCTATGAATACGTAATTCTACAAAACAACAAGCCCCGTAGTACATGTACATACATCTATACCTAATTGAAACACTGGGAAATAAAATGGTACATGGATTCGTAACATACTGTGCATTTATCTTCAATATACTGGTACGCGACATTTTTTAGCTAAACCAATCTTCAAGAAAAAAATTATACTTTTTGCTCCTCAGCAAAGCTGCAGACGACATTGATAACATTGATAACATTGATTATAACCTGATCAAGACGTTTTAGAGACAAGATATAAACGCATATTTTGTTTGCCTCGATTGACTTGCACAACTTCGATCAAATGCCTCATCGATTTGTCGAGTGGAATACACCCCTCTTCGCGCGATATCGTCTTTTCGCAATGCCGTTTGTGTACCAATTTGGCGGTCCATAATAGCGGTATTTCCCTCTACGTCCCCAGGGTTTCCTGGGCAGTTGATATGCGGATATCCAGTGCGCGCAGTGAATTGCAGCGAGCCAGGCCGGTACGTGTATGTAGACTGTTTGTGCAGTCAACCGCTGATTTGTAAACATAACCTTTTGGGCTCATATTTTGGATCATACTTTGCCTTTCGGGATATACCACAAATGTTTTCCTCACTGGATCCATATTTCCTTCGTCTTCGACTCGGGAAAATATGGATGCCGTAAAGGAAATATATGTGGTATCTCCCTCAAGGCCAGCCAATATTATATAGTTATAATAGTACTCCGCTGATAACAATGACAGCAATTACCGATTTAAGGTGAGTTGTAGGCTAATCCCCCCCCCCCCCAAAAAAAAAAAAAAAAAAAAAAACGTGGACGCGGGGCTATAGCCGGGCAATAATACAAAACCGCTACATGAATGATATAACAATGAACCCCTTTTCTATAGCGCTCATCAACTCTTCATGAGAATTCCCTAAGCATTCTTAAATTGAAGCCTTATTACCCTGGCTTAAGCAGTGCAGCTATTAGGCTGATAAGCTTTATCAAGGAAAAAGCCTATATACCGACCAGATACTCATTCATCTCACCTGGTTTGAGTGCAGCACAATGTGGATGTATTTCTTGCTGAAGGAAATTAACGCATGGTCGGGATTCGAACCTACGGACCTCTAGTTGAAAAGCGAGAGTAAGAACCACTTCATTGCTAAATGTCACCGTTATTTTTAATCTTAGCATTATTATAGTTATTTGGATATGTCGATTCTGACGTCATCTTTCATGATAACCGGATATTCAGTTATCGATATCTGATAATTGCACTCTGCGATGTGATATTGAGATCAAATGACGTCGAAACCAAAAACAACAATGGCTGCGGCCATCTGAGAAATAAACGACGATGAACCGAGATGTAATCTCGTAGATGATGATTATTTCGAGGAATTCATTTCATGAACAGTTTATAAGACGAATGTAAATTTGATGAATATTTTAGTGTAGTTTATAAATTAGATATACTGTACTATGCATATTTTTCGAAGCACTATTTGAAATTATGGATTTTTCGGTGACTGGCATAGCGACTTTCTTCGAGGCTGCGTCCCTCAGAAAATAGTGCTATGTCAGTGACTTTACTAGCCATACTTTCAACTAAAAATTCTCAGTGCATGGTATATTTGATTATTATCATTTGCAAACCTGCTTCAGAGAGCTCGTTTCCATGACGAGGTAGATACCCGAGGACCTCAAACCGAAGACTAGGATACGGGATCCCTGGCCAAGTCAATGGATATATTTTCACGTATCGCGCCGTCACGGGCGTATGGAAGTGGTTCACGGAAAGGGTGTATGAATCAAATTTCCCGCCAAATGTCTGTGGGAGAAACAGAGGAAGATAGATGGGTCACAGTTTAGGGCCATGTAGAGAGGGGTGAGAGAGAGAGAGAGAAAGAAAGAAAGAGGAGCGCCAGAGAGGGATGATTGAAATCAACACGTCCTCAACTTTTAAAAAGTTATTTACCGATGCATGTACTTTGCATTCACTTCTCACTCTCGTGGTATATCAGAAAATATCAAAATATCAAATCAACAGGACGGACTTTAAAGCGTACCTCAGAGTTTGCAGAATCTGTCACAGAATTCCATACCACCTCGTCCAAACTGTATTCGACCCTGAACGATTTCGTTCGCTAAATGTAGTTGTCTCGACCCTGCGCGATCAGTCCACTTTTTAACTCTGTGTTGATGTGATACACTTGTATCCATTTACCAGGCATTTACAGAACATAGGGACAAAGGAAATTTACATCAAATCAACAGGACGGACTTTTAAGCGTACCTCAGAGTTTGCAGAATCTGTCACATAATTCCATACCACCTCGTCCAAACTGTATTCGACCCTGAACGATGTCGTTCGCTGATCGTACTGGTCTCGACCCTGTGTGATCACTCCACCAATCAACTGTGCTTTGAGCAGATCCACCTGTATCCATTTGTTGCCGTCGGACGAGGTTGGCACCCAACCTCCCGGTTTAGAACCGTCTGAAATAATAATAATAATAACAATACAGAACATTTATATAGCGTTTAATACGATGTGTTTCTAAGCGCTCTGTGCATTATTACCCGACTATAGCATGGCTACCATTCGGCGCTCACTACATTCAAGGAATATCTTCCTACCGGTACCCATTCACCTCACCTGGGTTGAGTGCAGCACAATGTGGATGAATTTCTTGTTGAAGGAAATTAACGCCATGGGTTGGACTCGAACCTACGACCCTCTAGTTGAAAGGCGAGAGCCATGACCACTACACCACGGCGCCTTCATGTGATAGAGCCCAATGGAGATATACTTTAAAACATAAAGAAACATAAATGAAGAGACTAAGAAAGAAGAGAGATTGAACAAAATCAATCATCTGCACTTTTGCCGAAATAAATGTTTAGGAAGTTGTGACCATTGAACTGTGACCGTAGAACCAAATGATTCCTATAGTTGTTTCCTGTACACCTTGCAACGCGGATTCAAAACTTGTTTATATCATTTCAACATAAACATCCGGAGAAATGTGTGCAACTCGATAGACCTCTCGAAAGAGAGAGAGGGGGAGGAGGGGTAGAGAGATAAGTAGGGATAGATATGTGGAAAGGGAGAGAGAAAGAGCTAGAAAGAATGGAAACTGTAAGCATTAGTCTAATGAAGATATGAAAATTTTTCGAAAAAAAGGAAATAAATGATTAATTCTATTAAATTAATATTTTTTTTAGTTTTTTGAAAAAATTAAATTTTCAAGAATATTGCTAATTAATGACCTCTTCATCTATGAACAACAAACTTTGTGTCTCGGGTAAGCGCGTTGGCGTTCAAGGTAAAACAACAACTTTCATCCAATCGTAAATATTTAAATCTGGAATGTACTCGAACGCACTTCAGAGGAAACAAAATAAATTATGGTTTTTATTTTTTATTTTTTTTCTTGTCAGATATTTAAATCACCAGTATATGTGATTATGAATTACTTCATTATCTCCTTTGTAAATTTCATTTTGATTTTGTCTTGCACTTCTTAATATTGTTCTTACTATCAGTGTCACTTTATTGTATTATCAGGACATTGATGTAATACAGCGGATTGCTAATCATTTGTACCTGTGTGAAAATATTCTGATAATAATTTAATGAATAATTAAATACATCAATAAAAATGAGCATACATATTATGCTTAGGGGCTTGAATTCAATAAACCGGTATAATAATAGCTCTAGTTTATTGCAGAGCTTGCTGGGAGAATAGTTCGATGAACTGAAGCGACTGCCCTGGGTAAATAACACGCATTTTTGTTATCATTATCGTTTTTATTATTACTTGTAGAAGTAGTAGTAGTAGTACTATTACTCTACACGAATGGCATATCAAGCAATCATTCCCCCGGACTGTCGCCGGCTAAACATCGGTTACCCATCTGACAAGATTGAATGAGAAAGTCCATTACCTCTTTTTAAATTCAGCCTCGCACGATCGACACAATGGTTTGCATCATAACATGTACTCGAGGTTAGTTGAGCATCACTGATTCGCCCATCTTCCATTCCAAGTGGTACGTACGATCCTGTGGAGGGGGGGGGGGGGGG